>JAUMHE010000080.1:2106768-2118450 GCA_032359235.1 Enteromius mattozi
GGATTCTGACTGGCAACTAAAGTATTGCTAAGGGATTCTGACTGACAACAAGGGTGTTGCTATGGTTTTCTGACTGACGAGTGTTGCTAAGGATTTCTGACTGATGACTAAAGTGTTGCTAAGGGATTCTGACTGACGACTGGAGTGTTGTTAAGGGATTCTGACTGACAACAAGGGTGTTGCTAAGGGATTCTGACTGACGACTGGAATGTTGCTAACAAATTCTGACTGATGACTAGAGTGTTATTAAGGGATTCTGACTGACAACAAGGGTATTGCTAAGGTTTCTTGACTGACGACTAGAGTGTTGTTAAGTGATAACTAGATATTAGTTGGTTCATTCTAGGTCATTAGGCTGTTATAAATAATATAGGCCATCAAATATTCTGAATGAGTGTAGGGGTGTTGCTAATGTTTATTAAGTGATGACTAGAATTTTGTTGGGGTGTTTCAGAGAGTCTAGAGCATTAGTAGGGTGTTGCTAATGTATTCTGAATGATTAGTAGCTGTAGCAGTGTGAAATTTGAATGAAGCCTCGAGAGCAAGTCTAACCTTGGTTGATTAAAAGCGAGGGTACGTCTCCATTCTAAATCTTTGTTTCTAAAGGAAGAGAATGTGTGTATGATACCAAACCTCTCACCGGAGCTCGCAAATGGAAAATTCAGGATATCCACAATGTCTGGAAAGACACAAATAAACAAATAAATTAGAGTCCCACTTTATTTTAGGTGGCATTAACTATGTATTTACATTTAAATTTATAATTTGGTACAATGCACTTATTGTTATACATTGTACGTATATTGTAACAATTCCCTATATGTAATTACATCTGAATTAATTTCTGTAATTACATTCATAATTACACTGTTGACCCATCCCTTAACCCATCCTTAAACCTACTCCAAACCTGTTCCTAACCCTACCCATATCCCACCTCAATAGCAGCAAAAGTGTTTTGCAACACAACATGAACATAATAAGTACATTGTACTTATTTTTTGATGTAAGTACATTGTAGTTAAGGACACTTTATATAAAGTGGGACCTAAATTAGTACAGCAGTATTTTCTGTTGATGCACCAGGTAAATCAAGACAGTACAGTCTTCAAACAACCTAAACTAGTACTCTCATTTATGCTCAACATACAGTAATATCAAGCAGCATAATGACAATTTACAGTGACAATGCGGTCTGTCTGTCTAAACATGACTGTGAAGAAGATTTTCAGTAAGTCATACATTTTTGTGCTCCATGTGGGGGAAAAAAGTCTAAAGCATTTTGATTGGTCAGTTAGGTTCCCACCTGATTCATGTGGACATTTTCTCACAGTATCTTTAGTCAGCTGCCACATCAGCCATGCACCCCATGAGACTGAACTTGTCTGTGGATATGCTGGACGCTCAGAGAGTGGAAGTGTCTTCAAAGATGTAGAAGTTTCCACAAGAGATCGGTCATATCCTTTATCATGGTTGCCACCAATTTCCTTTTCAACCAGATGAACCGTCCAGGACCTCAGCACAACATTGCACGTCTCCAGTGGTTGCCTGACAAAAAAGTCTCTCCGGTACAGCACAGCTGGAGGAAACACTAGATGAACCGTTCTGGATCTGGGTTTTCCAAGTTTCTTATGGTTATTCCAGGTCCTTCTGTAGACTACCACTCCTGTCCTTGTTGGGGTAGTAATAACAATTTCTACCCCGATTTGACAGGCAGCAGAGCAGTTATACTGCACCTGTACATTACATTGGTCAATCACTCTGTCAGGAACATGTCCAAACTGCACAAAATCTCCATGATGAGTCCCATCAGCATCAGGAGACTCACACCAAACCTTCAGAGAGACAGACCCACATTTCAGTCTCTAGTATGAAAGATTACAAAATATGCTATGGCTGTATTTTGTGTATTTTACATTTAGACAACAAATATGACTTTATGAAATAATTCAGATCACTCCTTGGCTTGATCCTGGACTGAAAAGCTATGATGATTTTTCACTTCCAAAATAATTTATTAACTCATTAACTAAATAAAAAACCTAAAAAAAAAATCAAGACAAATTTTCTTTAATTTTTGCATTGTGATTTGTGACCCTGGAGAACAAAAGTAGTCATAAGTAGCACAGGTATATTTGAAGCAGTAGCCAACAACATTGTATGGGTCAAAATTATTGATTTTTCTTTTATGACAAAATTCATTAGGATATTAAGTCAATCAATCACATTTATTTATATAGTGCTTTTAACAATACATATTGTGTCAAAGCACTGAACGTTATCAAATTGGAGAATATAGTGCCAGAAATGTAGAATCACAAGATTAAACACTTAATTTTCAGCTAAAGGCATTTCATTATTTAATGGAGATACGTCGTTGTCTAGATCAGCTCAGTTTCAATAGGATCTTTGTAATCAAATTGATGATAATCACTAGAAATTAAGTGTCCCCAATTTAACAAGCAAGCGGCAAGGAACCAAAACTCCTTCTGTGACAGAATGAAGAAAGAAAAAACCTTCTCAGAGTTCCCTCTCGCCAGACGAAACCAGCACTTCATTTCCAGTTCAATTTTAAACGCAGCAATATCAGATTGTGTAAAGCACTTATTGTGTGGGTGTGAGAGAGAGAGTAAAGATCATGTTCCATGGAGATATGATGTAAATTGCCTACTGTAAATATACAGTATTAAAACTAAACTTTTTGACCAGTAATATGCATTGCTAAGGACTTAATTTGCACAACTTTACAAGTGATTTTCTCAATATATTTTTTTGCATCCTCAGATTCCAGATTTCAAATAGTTGTCTCTCAACCAAATATTGTCCTATCCTAACAAACCATACATCGATGGACATGTTATTTATTCAGCTTTCATAATATGTATAAATATTAATCTAAAAACACCCAAAATAAATAAATAAATAAACAAATATATAAAAAAGACCCATAATGACAGGTTATGGGACACATATTATTTAGGCCAGGTGTGCCCAACCCTGCTCCTGGTGATCGACTGTCCTGCAAAGTTTAGCTCCAACTCTAATCAAACACACCTGAAGCAACTAATTACGTTTTACAAATTAAAGGCATGTGTGTTTGATTAGAGTTGGAGCTAAACTTTGCAGGACAGTCGATCGCCAGGAGCAGGGTGGGGCACACCTGGTGTAGGCTATTGGTTTTTTTATATAGGGTGATTTCCCCCAGTGTTGATTATTTAAAATATGTGGTTAATGTCAAAATGCAAAAATAATAATAATGGAACAAATAGACGCCTATTTACTTTCTTTAAATAAAAACAGTAGCAGTCACTCAATAAGATATCTGGAAATGAAATATGCTTAAAGCTGAAACTCGAACAATTATGAAAGCTGCACAGAAGTGAAAATAAAGTTGAAAGCGTCTTACCGGTGAGAGCATAAGAGCTGCGCAGATGAAACGCAACACAACTCTCATCTTCGCTATCTAATGAACGCGACGCGCGATGTCAAGAAGCGATCGAACGCAACATTTACAGATCTGTATAACGATAAGCTCAAGCGCTTACTGTCACGACATGTTTCATTACGTATCGCGCTCTTCCGTGTGTGAGAATGACAGGTGTGTTTGTGTGTCACTGTATACGCCACACACACACACACACACACACACTCATGCGTGGACTCACCTCATCTGCTCTGCAGCGACGCGACGCAACACAACGCTATGACCGCTCAGAACGCCGAACGACATGGGTTTCCTTTCCCAAGAAATGTTGGTTGATAGAAAGAAGTAAGCCTTTAGCAAATGTTGTTCGTCATATAGCTTATATTTCGTTCATTTTGTGCTAGTCCACAGAACCAACCGTTGTTGTAAAGAAACAACAAAACGTTCAATACAGGCTAAATAAATACATGTATTTACCATTATTAATATAGGTTATTTTTAATACTTTTTAAATTAAATTATTCAAATTAAGTTCAATCCTAATATGTGTAATCTTGCAATTTTAGTGTTAAACATCAACATTAAATAAACAATATTTATAATATAAAATGCCCTGTTGCCAATTTTTTTAATTTTAAAAGACGTCTCTCGTCAAAGCTTTTATTTGGTACATACATGAATGAATACAGTATAAAATAGTTAGCTAAATATTTTGATATCTTTTGTAGATTTATAAATGTGTGTACTTTTTATGTTTGAAAAATAGCCCTAAAGTAGACCTATATCATTATGTATGATGCTGTAAGGCCTACTGTAGCATATTTTTTTGTACCAGTGATTGAGTATCAGTGTAACAATATCGCGCAAACATGCTTTGAAAATGAAATTGCATGGCATATATCGTCAAGCTTGGGTTGAAAGGCTTACTTTTGCATTTTCACGCGTTTCTGGTTAAGTCAATCAGGGAATGGTGCTTATAAACAGCCCTTGATCTAGTCCTTTTACATCTGTAGTTACTTATTGAGCTTGTGATACTAGTGGGTTAAGACTGAACTTTGAAAACAGACATCAAGTGGATCAAGAATTGTTTTTTTTTCTTGATATATGGTACTCCTTGCTTTTGCTTTTCCGTAACAATAAAGTGTTGGTCAAGAACAGTGGAGATCTGGGCATGTTTGATTTTTCTTTCAACAACCAATCCATACAACAAGAAGATATAAACACCAGGAACGCAGAGTGGAACCGAATTCTGAAGTAAACCAGGACTTTACCAACAAACTGACCAATAGGCCTATAAGGAGACAAGATTGGATAAAGAAAAAAAATGGCTTGAAACCCTTTACAGCTCATATATGACATGTTTTTGCAGTTTATGTCATACAGTGTAATAATTGACAGAGTTACAGTTTATTGTATACCTGCACAATAGTTTATGGCTTTGCAAGATGTATGCGGCTTGCACAACCCCCATCTGTTCCCTCAATGCGGTGCTCCACTCTCACGGTCCTTTATGCCGGAAGATTCCACTCATCTGTCTGGAGGGGGGATTCACGGAGAAGCTTTTTCTGCAAGGCTGCCTGGGAGGGGCAGTTTGAGTCCTCTGGAGTTTTACATGCCAATAGCTGAATACCTCACAGAGAGCCCTATAAACTTTGGTCAAACTAGCCTCAGTTCAGCGCCGACGAAGCTACTGGAAATAGACCACCTACACCCCTCACTGCCGTCCATCTCTCTTCCTCCACCCACACCTTACCCCATCTCTCCCTCCATTCCGTTACCGTTCACACTCTCTCACGGCACCACGACTCTCGGCTTCGCGTTCCAAGGAGGTGTGATTGCCGCAGCTGACACACGCTCCAGCTGCAAGGGGCTGGTGGCCTGCCCCGCATCCCCAAAGGTCTTACCCATCCACTCTCACCTGGTTGGCACCACCTCCGGGACATCAGCAGACTGCGCGCTCTGGAAGCGCATTTTGGCTCGAGAGCTCAGGCTGTACCAGCTTCGACACCACCACAGACTGTCAACAGGGGGCGCTGCCAAACTGCTGTCCCACATGCTGCATCCATTCAAGGGAACAGAGCTGTGCGTTGCTGCCACGCTGTGTGGATGGGATGGGGACGATGAAAAACACGAGCAACTAATCATAGAGAAACAGGTAAATACTACAACCAATCAAATGACAGTCAGCGATTCAAGCAGCCAATCAGCAGCAAGTGTTGCCTCAGCTCCAACCAGTCAAATGACAGCCAGCGATTCAAGCAGCCAATCAACAGCAAGTGTTGCCTCAGCTCCAACCAATCAAATGACAGCATGCGTTTCAAGCAGCCAATCAACAGCAAGTGTTGCCTCAGCTCCAACCAATCAAATGACAGCATGCGTTTCAAGCAGCCAATCAACAGCAATTGTTGCCTTAGCCACAACCAATGAAATGACAGTCAGCGATTCAAATGGCCAATCAAGAGTAAGTCTTGCCTTATTGCCTCAACATGCAAATTCTGCAACCAGTCAAATGACAGTCAGCCATTCAAGTGGCCAATCAGCAGCAAGTGTTGCCTCAGCTCCAACCAATCAAATGACAGCATGTGATTCAAGCAGCCAATCAACAGTAAGTCTTACCTTATTATCTCAACATGCATATGCTCCAGCCAATCAAATGATAGTCAGTGATTCAAGCAGCCAATCAGCAGCAAGTGTTGACTCAGCGCCAACAAATCAAATGACAGCATGCGATTTAAGCAGCCAATCAACAGCAAGTGTTGCCTTAGCCACAACCAATCAAATGACAGCCAGCGATTCAAGCGGCCAATCAGCAAGTGTTGCCTCAGCTCCAACCAATCAAATGACAGCCAGCGATTCAAGCAGCCAATCAAGTGTTGACTCAGCACCCCAACCACTGATAGCTGCCACCGCTCAAAAGGTCATCAGAAGTCGTTCACGAATGTGCGGTCCACGGGTGATTTATGTGTGCAGTGACGGGCTGCGCCTGCAGGGGGATCTGTTCTCTGTGGGCTCGGGGTCTCCCTATGCATACTCCATCCTGGACAGCAGTGTTTACTGGGGAATGAGCGTACAGGAGGCCACCGCTGTCGCCAGAGAGGCTGTGTACCGCGCCACCTACAGAGACGCATACTCGGGTAATAATGTAGATCTCTACCATGTGACCGCCAAAGGGTGGAGGCGCAGAGAGAGGGAAAACTTGAAAGAGGAGTATTACAGGGAGAAAGAGAGGGAGAGAGAGAGGGTGGCTGAGAAACGCTGAGAAGAAAGTAATTTTGAAGTCTGATGATGGAGAAATAGTTTGAGGAGCATGATGGTAATTTTTAATAGCAAAGCACAAATAAAAAGACAAGCATATATTGGTAATTCATAGCTCTTACACTGTAAACGATACTGTGAAAGAATAATAGTGGATTCAAGAAATGAATGTTTAGCATAAATTGATCATTTTTACTGTTATGATTGTAACTCACATTCAAAATGTCTTATTGTGTAAGCTATATATAAAAAAAAAAATATAAGTATTTTCATTTTTGAGTAAAAAATATTTTTTTCATGACCCCACTTTTCTGACCACTTCAAATTTTATTACTAATGAAGAATATAAAGTCAATTTAGAAAATATAATTGAGTAGAAAGGATCAGTTTTTATAATAAAGTTATTATTTCTGTACTGTAACATGGGCTATTCAAATCTGTTAATATGAATTCATGTTCTAATAAATGAAACATCCATTGCCAAGTGTGTATTTGATCTCTGCTGTGTTAAAGAAGTTTTCAGATACCCGATGCCACATTTTTCAGGGGAAGGCTTAAACGCTTTTACATTTGTGCCAGCAGCTGAAGGCTCTGGAGGTTAAAGCATTGTAATGACCCCTACAGGAAACAGAAAGGATTGCTGTTTTTTAATTGCAGAAAATCTCAGCCTGGTCCCAATGTGCATACTATCCATCCTAACTGGCCTAAATAGTATTAAAAATGACTAATATCACATAGAATTTAGGATGGATAGTATGCACATTGGGACGCAGGCTATTTTTTGCCCACACCAAACTACACTCCACACCCAATAATAACAAAGCAAAAACCAGATTATCAAATTATGAACCCCTTTCACAAGACTGTGATGACACGTTTCCTTTCCTTTCCTTAACGGTCATCAGCATCGTTATCAGTCTCGCTATTTTTTTTTTTATTTTTCATTTTATTGAAGGTCATGAAAACATTATTGTAGAGTTTTTGTCTGCTATTTTAGCAAATGGGAATGCAAAATATATACTTTTGGTACTCTCACATTCACTGCTCTTTAAGTTAACCCAACTATGACAACTTCTGCTGCTGAGAAACCTGGAAATATGAAAAGGGTGCAATAAAAAAGGAAAAACTAAAAGATCACATTGGCACAAGTATTCAGACCCTTAACTCAAGTACTTAGTTGAATGGTTTCAGCTCTCTGCCTTGTAAACGACTCCTAATTAATGTCATTAACATAAAAAAAGATCACCATCCAAAACCTTTAATTCAGCACACTGAGCTGCAAGAACAGCTTACATATTTAAAACTCTGCAGCATGTTCAGCGTGTTTGGAGGCGTGGTATCTCACAGCAGATCTGCATAATAGCAGTGTATACACATAGACCACACACTCACATAGAAACGAGCGTTGGCACCGCACGCTACAGTCAACAACTCGAGGAGAAATACACAGAAAACAACAATAAATAGGAGGAATTCAAACAAACAGAAGATCAGGTCAGTACATGTTTGCTTGCCAAAATAATTAGTAATGTAATGCTGGTAACACCTTGAATGCTTTTGTGCTTCTTGTAGCTCACTTAAATATCAAGTAAATAAAACAGTCAAGAGCGAGAATAATACTGGATACTTAAAAGAAGTAAAATGTACCTGGGCTGTTACAAAGTAAACTATTAATGAAGATCTCAATCAGCATCACCAATCAGCATGGAGTTTGCTGCTGAGCTCTAGAATCATCGATATCTAGTAGTTTCTATAACCATCCTGAAGAGGAACGCACCTGTTCAGGTAACGTAGCGTATACGTTGGGTGAGTAAATCAGTCTCTTTAATATCTAGTGGCATGCATTAAGTAAAAAGTGCTAAAATGTATTGTATGTCAGAACAATGAAATAAACCATGAGAGAATAATAAATATGCCATTTCATATGATGTGATTTTTAATATGATTTAAGCCACCCTCACACCAAAGTGTTGAGTAATTACCCTGAGAGTGCTGAACTAATTCATTACCAGCTTTGCTCTTATTTTTCTGTTGGTATCCATTTTCATACTAACATCTTTAGAGATTCTAAGCAGTTTTTACGTTTAAAAGGTTTCAAATAGAACCAGCAATGTTCAGCTGAAAATAACGTGGAATAGGAGCAAGTTAGAAAAAACACATTCATGGTTTATTTCGATGTATTAGGTCTGATATGTTTGTTTTGTTTCAGTTTTGTTTTCAGGTTATTGTATGGAGTGAGTTTCCTGCTGAACGAAGCCTAGACCAGCCAATCTGGTTGAGCTGGTGACCTTAAATGACCACTGATGCTTAAAACACCAATGTAAACAGCTAAAACCAACCTAAATCTGGTTGGCTGGTCTTAGATGGTTTATGCTGGAATTAACTGATTTTAGTAACTTATTCTGGTCTCCCAGTCTGACCCCTATAACACCAGCCTGTTGACCAGACCAGTCAACCATGAAAATGAACCATGGTTACAAATAAAACCAACAATAGTTACTATAGTTAAACAGTGGTGCCACAAATTAACCATGGTTTGGTGCACTAACCATACTTTAATCATGGTATTTCTAGTAAAACTGTGACTAACAATAAATAATAAGCCACAAAACAAGGTTAAGGAGCTTAGGCAGTTGTTTTTTTTTCTTTTCTCTTCTGGCAGGAAGTCATTCATGAAAATATTTTTTATGCTGATAACTGTTAGTTCCCAAAATAACTACACCGTCAAGCTGATTTACCAAAGACAAACAAACTATCCCAGTGACTGCCTATGTATCGGTTTTATCCTCAGGAATTCACTTAATTTTTAAGATTAGATTTGGACATCCATAACTAAAACAAAGTTGTATTGCTGTTAGCAAAGTATCAGTATAGTTAATTAATATTAAAGGTGTTCGTTTAAATATTTTCGTTTTTAAAATAAACGCTAACTACTCACTGAAACTCACTGTTTTGACGGAGTGCGTCACGAGCTTGAGTGTGTTCACTACAGCAGGTTCTTAGCTTGCTAACTGTTAACCAAACGGTTAATACTACGATACGATAATCACGATAACGCAACGGGTAATAGTGTAAAACTGCAAGCATTAATTCAAGCATCGCAATTCATATAACTGGTTTTCATCTTTTAAGATAGGCCTAGTTATCAATCAAATAAGAAGCGTTTTGGGAAAAGTCAGCTAACGTTAGCATGCTAACAGTCAGTCTTTGCAGCTGCACCAAATGCTATGCAGCTCTGAATGTTAAGGAAAGTATAGAAGGCGGCGCAAACGACACAAACAGATCTAACTTACATAGATGAAATACAACAACGCGAATAAATTGTCATATTTATTCTTGCATGTTGTACATATCATGTCCAGGCTTTAAAGGGGTGTACATTCACCAGGATGGCCGAGTGGTTAAGGCGTTGGACTTAAGATCCAATGGACATATGTCCGCGTGGGTTCGAACCCCACTCCTGGTAATGGTTTTTCCACTTTTATCATATTAGGATCGAAGCTAAACGTGCAAAACTGCAGTACATCATGTCAAACAAACAATTTAACGCTGCAAGGAGAAGAAAAAAGATCGCTGAATGCAATACTTTCAGGATGTAAATGTTAGGTTAGATGAAGGACGATGACGCGACTGCTGCTCACCAGCACGTACGACATAAAGTCCATGAAGTAGGACACAGCAGGACACTGACTTGCTAGATGAAAGAAAATATAAGGACAACTTCTATAATCACTCGTTATGGTGTTAAATGGGTGGTCTTATACTGCCTCCTATTGGTAAATGATAGCTAATTCCTGTTAAATGATTCAAGGTGATAAATGAAACAATGTTTGACCTAAGGGTGAAAGAAATCTAAATAAGATTCAACACCCGTGTATAAGTTTATATATTACTTCTGAAATATATGATAGGCTACATGGCTGTAGTTTTCTATTGTTGGAAAGTTGCTTAATCTGCATAGTGTACATATAATCTAATAAAATACGCAGGGTTATTGCATTTGAATTTCTTTTCGTTTCAAATAAATGTTAACAAGATTTAGAGTGGCTCAGATCATTCAAATCTGGTAGATTAGCAGATTCATCAAGCCAAGCAAACTTCTTCTGCTGCTTCATGGTCCTGTTCTGATGCTCAGTTTGACTATTGCAGACGCTGATGTGTCTGATGTGGAGCAAACTGTCATGACCAGCATTACTTTTTTTTGTTAACAATTTGAGCTGTGATTGGACCAGACGAAATAGCCTGCTTCCCATGAAGTGCATCAATAATGAGCATCGAATGCTCACGAGCCTGCCACCGGTTCAGTGGTTCTGTTTCCTCGCACCAAAGCTGTTCGTTTGACAAGTGCAGTATAACGATACAATCACTAAACAACTAAATAACTAACAACTAGCTGGTTTTAGCTGGTCTCCCTGAACAGCTGAAGTGGTTAAATCCCCTCTGTTCTTTACTGGTTAAATCACTGAAGATAGATGTTTAGATATATTGCAGGCTATACATTTCTTTGCTACATTCCAAATCATAATGACTTGCTTTTTAATGCACTACATTTCATAAATACACGTTTTTAAAGAACATTAAAAATGTAGTACTTTATGCTCAAGTAAATCTTACTTTTACTTAATTAAAAGTAGATTTCTAATTTCATTGAATATTAAAGGATATTTAGCCTAATATGAAATATAGTGCAAAACGTAGCCTACAATATGAAAGAAGTACATTATAGTAGTGTTTTTGAACCATAGAGTATTATTACTGTATATATTAAAGTATTTACAACACTAATGAATGATACGTAGTGTCATCGATGAACAGATAAACTGTAATAAATAGGCCTACTGTAGTAAACTGTGTAGGCTGTACACCGTAAAATATGACCGTGATTTTAACGGTAAAAAACTGTGAAAGTGCTACAGTAAAAACCCATTAAATGGTTAATGGTAAATTCCTGTTAAATTTACAGGGAAACACCGTAAACTGACATTCCCAGAATTCCCTGCATT
>JAUMHE010000080.1:2180484-2204320 GCA_032359235.1 Enteromius mattozi
AAATGCGTTAAAAAAATTAACGTAATTAACGACAAAAAATAATTAACGCCGTTAACGCGTTATTTTTGACAGCCCTAGTTTATATATATATATATATATATATATATGTAAATAGTATGTAATACATAAGTCATGTATTCATTTTAATAAATAAATACTCTGGTTAAGTCAAAGCTATTGATCGGTTTCATAAGCTTTGAGAAATTGCTGGGGGTTTTTTTGTTCTTGTTATTGTTTTTTTTTTTTTTTCATCTCTATACTGTAATGATAATATTATGGTGCTTTTGTCTGCTGTTGGATGCCTAAACTTGAAATCAAATTGCAATTGCATGGAAAAGAGCGAGCAGCACATTCTTCAAAATTTCTCATTTTGTGCTCAAAGGAAGAAAATAATTTGTACAGATCCGGAACGAAGTGTGCTGTTTTTGGGTGAACTACTCCTTTAAGGACGTAAATGGGGTCAGTATTGATTTCATGTTAGCTTTGTGAATGTTTGCCGTCAAGGGTCATCAGAAGCGCAGAATGAGATAATAATAGCACTTTCACGCCGCGTCAGAGCGAGTGCATTTCATTTAGAATCATGACTGTTCTCCTCGTGTCTCCCTCATTTCTCTGATGTGTCTCACTGCTCTATTTCTCGGTCTCTCAGGAGATGTGCTCTCTTTCAGTAAACTGTGTCACCCTCACTCATTCCCTTTATGAATTCATACACCCTCTCGTTCTCATTCTTTTGGCGCTGAAAGAGACTCTCCGTCTCTCGAAGGCTCTCCGGAGTTTCTCTCCGTCCGTTGTATCAGCCCTCCCCCCCTCTCTCTCTCACAGCATATTTCTCTCCATCGTTTATTGTCTTTTTTATCGTTCGGTGATAATTCTCTCTCCATGACTGTTGTTTATTGCTGGAGAGGAGCGAGCACTCGTTGCGTCTCAGTCCTGATGCGCTTCAGCGTGCGCGAGTGTGTGTGGGACATGTTTGTCAGAGCTCGTCACATTTCGCTCGGCTGGTGGTGGGGGATATGTGAGCGTGCGTGAGTGTGTGTGTGTGTGTGGCGGTGAGGATGCGTGCTCTCAGACGCTGGCAGTCGTGTGCTGGCAGAGTTAAGATGATGGCTGTAGTTCGGACGTCTCTGCAGAAAGTGGTGGTCTTCTTGCACCGGCTCCAGAGAATGGCGATATCCTCACCGCGTTACCAGAAACTGTGCAAGGTCAGTGTCTCATGCACACACTCGCTGAAGCACTTTCATCCGATCCGTAGTTGGACTTAGTTTGGTTTATCATGAGTTCTGTTGAAGTTCTAGTTTTTTCCTCATGCTTTTTACTTATTTTTTGTTGTGTTTTTTTCTCCCAGGGAAATCCTTTACCGTAATCGACTTTTGCTGCTATTTTTATTTCATAGTTGGATGAAGTCGATTAAAAACAGCCCAAGTTTTCGATCATTTTTAGCTGTGTTCTTTATACCGAATGGCAATGTTGGCAACTCATACAAACCCAATCAGTGCGTAACTGGTATGGACATTTGAATGGCATTGATTTAATAATCCTTGATGAATTTGGATGTAATCTCTCCTAAGAGCATGCAAGAGTTTGGCTTGAACGGAGATGTAGTTTCCAGCTGTTTGTCATGAGATGACCAGAAAATCTGTCCCAACCACATTAGAGAGGAAGGGACATTTAAAGGAAATGAATCTGATGTGAAGTATAAGAGATGTTAGAGGATTCCTGTTAGTAATATGGTGTATGAGTGATGCTATGTTTAGCTGCTGTCAGCAATCATCCTTTGAGTGTTTGTGTGTGTGTGTGATAGAGATTAGAGAAAGCAACAGCTGTTCTGATATTCAGTGTTTAGCTGAAATCCTCACAGGATTTACACACACAACACATGGTGCTGCAGAGAGATGGAGAGCTTTTCAAACAATAGCGAGTTCATCTTTGTGTGTGTGTTTATTAAAGAGACAGCAGCACGTGGCAGTGTCGTGTGTGTGAAAGTGAGACTGGGTCTCTGTTATTATAAGATTACGGCGTTCACGCCTCTGAAGTGGCTCATATTCAGCACTTGGTTTTAGTATTTTGTTATTCATTGCGCTATAAATGAATGCAGTTCAGTAATTTTACATTTTCACCTTCATTCTGATCTTTTAAATACAAACAATTAAACAGGCTGGTTTTGTTACAGTTTCTTTAAGACTTCCACATGTAAATGAGCAGTATTGTGATTAATCAATCACAATAGACTATTGTGGTTAATCGATGTGTGCGGACATTGTTCACACTGTCACTGGTCCAGCTGCTAAACGCTGATTATGTGTTAATGCAAATGTGTGCAGTTATATAAAAATATAAATTCAGGAAAGTTTTAAGATGCTTTTGCATGAAGATCAGCCGCTTTTGCTGCTTATTAGATTTGGCACAATAAAAAGTGTTTTTTTTTTTTTTTACATAATAATAAGAGTTTTATCCTAACCATCCATTGTTGCTATGAGTCATAGGACATTTTCTGTATTGGTAGATATCTGTTTCTGTGGATCCTCTTAAAAATCCTGCTGCATCAAACATACGCCGATTGACGTTCTGACATTGTGTGTGATTTTCACTTTCACTGTGGAGAGCTAAATGGCTTATTACTGAAATCATCACAGCGTGTCTGTCTGGTTGGACAGGTTGTACGTTTCAGTAAGTGGTCTGGGTGTACTGGGAACAAAGTTTTGATTTGTGAATAGTGGAATATGTCACATACTACATCTAACTTAATTTAGCAGAGCAAACAAATCTTGTTTTTGCGATATAACCCCTTAAAAATCAAACCGTTTCAAGAGAGGGAAAGGATTAAAAGGAACATGAAGAGGTGAGTTTAAAACAGAAATAAAGAATGAAATTAGATTAAGATATGCATCATATGCAAAAAAGCCGTTATTTAGCAAAGGCTGTTATCCAAAGTGATATACCATACATTTAGAACAAGAACTCACTGGATTTGTGAGATAAGGTGTCTCAATCAAGGAAAAATGTTGAAAGGTGGAAAACTTTAGGTACAGTATGTGATGATTTGTTTTCTTTTAGCCAGATTTCTCAGTGGCTCCTGTTTTGTTGTTGTTTGTTTGTTTCAATCACATGGGCACAAATCAAAGTTTGTTCAGTAAAGTGTAAATTCTGTGCAAAGGTTAATTAAAAAAAGTAAAATCATGCACTGACTGCCAGTGGAAACACTAAGCGGTTATAAAAATCTTGTATCCAGGATGGCTCTGTGGCTTTTTGCTATGTAAATGAAGACCATAAACTTAGTGGTTGTCAGTCAACATGCGTCTCGTTTTCTGTGGTTTTCCAGCATGTAGCTCAGCTCATTTTGTCTGTGGCTATTAAACATCTGAACGCTTCGCCATATTTTACATTTTCACTGGCTGTTGTAACTCTGCAGATGTGCTGTTTTTGCAGGGTTGCACACTGTTGTTTTGTTTTGCATTGTGTGTGATTTTTCAATTAACTTAATTATCAATAATTAACTCTAAATTCTAAAAATTACTCATCGGTTCGTAAGTCCCATATGTGAAATCTGTCAGACGAAACGTACACGCAAGCACCAACTCTACCCTGAGGAACATAAGGTAGTCCTCACTCGATTAAGCAACCCTAGGCCAGATGGAGGCGGAGCGGTGATCGTTTAAGCGTCCCTGGGCGGCACTGCTGGCTCTGCACTCTTGGGATGGCATTAGTCATTCTGCGCTCCATTACTCTCTCCTGGGAGGCATCCATCTTTTGGAGATCATTCGAGCCTCCAAAGACTTGCTCTCCTGCACCACCTCCATATGTGTGAGTGTGATGAATTCGTCTGGTTCAGAATGAGCCTCACTTCTGTGTCTGGCAATTCTACATGTGGCTCCAGATGATTCATTTATAATTTCATTCATGATTTTCTTTCAGTGTCTGAGTGGCATCCAGCTGCAAGACTGCAGAAAGGTCCTGTGTTTGAGCAACCTCTCTTATGATTCCCTCTCTTAAATAAACGTGGGGTATTACTAATAACCTCATTATGTTATGTTGATGAACTATTTGTAACTCAATAAGTCGTTCAATGTGTGATAGACATTGACACTAATATACTTGAAATGGAAGTCCAGCCACATATCTGGAGGCCCCCCAATGCTGCACACTTTGCATGTCTTCTTAACCAAATACACCCGAAATGTCCAGGTGAGTCGGACAGAGGAGACATGCAAAAAGGACAGTGTTGAGAGTGGCTCTAGGAACATGGTTGGGAACTACTGACTTAAAAGTTAAAGTCTTTAGAAATAGAGGCTTTTGTTAAAGTACACAGTTTTTCAATTAAAAATGAACAAGCTTTCTAAGGTGTCATGTTATGGTGGACAACTCTTCAAGGTAAATGAACCATTGTAAATGGTATTGGTGTAATCGTGCACAACAATTATTGATCTGAACATTCTTTACTGTAGGCTAACGGTCATTTAAAATGAGTCTCATTTTTAGAACAACTAAACTCGTTATGCATATATCAAATACTTTCACAGCATCAAAGTATATCAGTAAACAATATTATCCCATCCTAGAGGGAAAACTTTCAAGTTAAACAATATTATCTGATTTCTAGAGGGGAAACTTTCAAATTAAGTAATGCATAAAAACAACACTGTATTTGTTCCTTGCACATGCATGCCAAACTGAAAGACTCCTACAAAAGTGTTTGGTACAAATGCTTGTACTGTTACACCCCTAGTTTTCTAGTATTTTCTAGGTTGGGTGAACTACAGCCAGAAATCATTTTCTTAAAGGAGCAGACCACTTCTTTTGAAATAGGTTCATTTTCCAACTCTTCTAGAGTTAAACAGTTGAGTTTTACCGTTTTTGAATCCGTTCAGCTGATCTCCGGGTCTGGCGGTAGCACTTTTAGCATAGCTTAGCATAGATCATTGAATCTGATTAGACCAGAAGCAATCTCGCTCAAAACTGACCAAAGAGTTTCAATGCTTTTCCTATTTAAAACTTCTCTTCTATATTTACATTGTGTACTAAGATCGATATAAAATGAAAAGCTGTGATTCTCTAGGCTGATTTAACTAGGAGTTATACTCTCATTTCTAATAATCAAGGAACTTTACTGCTGTACCATAGCTACAGCAGGCGCAATGATGTTACACAGCACCTGAAAATAGTCCCCAGTCCCTTTGGTAATTTTTGAGCGTGATGCTAACGGTCTAATCAGGTTCAATGATCTATGCTAAGCTACAGCTAAAATTGTTACCGCCAGACCTAGAGATCAGCCTAATGGATTCAAAAACGGTAAAACGTAATTGTGTAACTCTTGGGAAGTTGGACAATTATCCTATTTTCAAAAAAAGTGGTGTGTTCCTTTGAGGTGGAAGTGTTTATTTAGTTTAACCAAACCTGCTCCTGGAGGCCCAGTGTCCTGCAGAGTTTAGCTCCAACCCTAATTAAACACACTTAAACTATTTAATCAAGCACTAAAGCTAAACTCTGCAGGACATTGGTTGCCCAGGAGCAGGATTGGACACCCTTGAGATAAACTGAGTGATTAATCTCCATTGTTAAGTTTTGGTACAAATTTTCCCCTGCTCACATAAAGAGCATACATAACTAGGACTATTCATTTATCTGACTAATCTGCGGAAGTTGTGAGGGTTGCCTGGTGGCAGGTGCGATGACAGCTGCGTAAGCATATGCATGTGTTTTTACAAGAAAAGCCTCTTCCAAACATGCAAAAATGTGCAGTGTTGGGGGGCTGTTCTAGGAACATTGTTGAGAGCCATTGCAATAACAGGCACACATTCAGAAATACAAGGCTTTTGTTAAAGTACTTGACTCAGTTTGTCAGGGTAAAATTGTCCAATTTGGGACAAGTTTTCTAAGGTGGTTGAACTGATGTAAATCATCAAGTGATGGTGGAAGTACTCTTCTAGGTGGTTGAACTTGGTTAGGGGTGCAGTAGTACACAAAACATATTTTTTTGTTTTTGTTCCATGCATAAGAAAAGCCTCTTGCAAACAACTCAGCAAACAAGTTAAAAAGACTTGGAGTTGTGCTAATGTTGTGTAACAGCAACACTCACCCTTCCAAGCAGGTGCAGTTTAGCCCATCTCTGTTTTCCAGAGGCACAATAACCCTGGACCAGGCTCAGAGTTCAGAGACTTACCGCAACCGTGTGCTGATTCAGAGGTTTTAAGATAATGGTACATTAGCAGTCTGTCATGTTACACACAAACCCACATACAGACTCTGGCAAACACACACCAGCCTCTTTCGCACTAACTCATCTCTCCTTCTCTCCAGTGCGCACACACATTGTGAGTCAAGGCTGCTACGCCCCTTACTTAAAGCACATTTGTACTAATGTCCATTACTGAGAGCCTGAGTGGAAGTGCTATATTTGTGTGTGTGTGATTGTAGATTGTACCCTGTGCCAGAGTGAGATCAAGTTTAATCTGCATTTATGAGTCGGATCATCAAATTTTGCCACATTTTAGGAAAGAGATGTGTGGGCGCGGTCATAAATCTGGGTGATACATTGTCTGTCCTTGGACAAAGTTGTCTGGCTATTGGCTGGTTGTAAAGCCTCCTCTCATATCTAGTCTTCTTCTTCTCTTTCTCCTTTTCTTTCCCCATGTCTTTACTCATCCCACCCCCCATGTCCTCTAATGTCCTCTTAGATCCTTGTTCCTGTCATTTTCACTTTGTTCCTACCTCCTCTTGTCTCTCCTCTAGTCTTCTCTCCTTGTCTTGATCATGTCTCTCCTGTAGTTTGTTGCCTTAGTTTCTCTTCTTATCTTTTCCACCTCTTTCCCCTTATTTTTGCTCCCTTGTCTCTTCTCTTCTCTTTCCTCACATGTCTCTTCTTGTCTTCTGGTCTTCTACTCTCCCCGTGTCTCTCTCTTCTCATTTCTGCTTGTCTGTCCTCTCCTCTTCTTTCCCTCTCCCTCTCATCTTGTTCCCTTCTCCCCAATGTCTCGCCTCAGAATGGTCTGGTGGGCACGTTGATGGAAATCACTTGTTGTTGTTTAATTTCTCTATCTCTCCATCTTTAAGTGTAATTCTGTCTGTTGCTGATCAATAAGGGCCTGTCACACACATCTTCATATACATACGTGCTGCTCTGCTGATCGATATATCCCACTCTCATGAACAAAGGCTCAGATTTCCATTCTTCTCTTTCTTTCTGTGCAATCCCTCGCTCTGGGGTGGTAGTCGAGGCATGACATGAAGAAAGGATAGCTTTCCTCTTCGCACTCATTTGTTTCAAAGCTCTGTCCATCTAGACAGCACCTCTTTCATCATCCTGAAGGTCTGCTCATGGGTCATGTCTCATATTTGCTTTTTTCATTTGTTTCCTCTCTTTTGCAGTCCTCTTTTATTTTTGTATTTTTTTCTGTTCTTGCTTCATGTCTTCCGTACTTGCTTATTTCTTTTTCATTTTTCCTTTCCTTTCCTTTCCTTTCCTTTCCATTCCCCTCCTCTCCTCTCCTCTCCTCTCCTCTCCTCTTGCTGCACCAGCGAGTCAGTGAATGCGGTTCAATTCTATATCCATTTCTCTCTGTCTCTTTATTTTCTTTAGCCAGTGCATTTCAGGTCTTGCTGTAGCAATTTCTTAACAGTCTGAAAATAAAATGGATAAAAAACCCCCAAAGATTCATTATTGCACAGAGAGTAAAATGCCTGTGGATAAATACAGAAGACATGTTCTCCTGGGTACAGAACCAGGACTAAAGTCACTAAAGACAGATAAATATCCTTCGCTGGACCTGCTTAATAATTCATGTACGACAAAGAGCAATGAGCAAAGAAGGATCTGTGAAACAAAAGCATTCACAGCACACACACATATATAAAGGTTCCTGCTCTGAGTGTTGTATAGATCAGACCCTCTAAAGCTCATACACGTGTCGTTTCTAGTGGGAATTAATGTCAAGACTGCTAAACAGATGGGACCAGAGATGGGATTGACCTCACTGTTGTCAGATTAGTTTCTCATGCCTATTGATCAGATATTGATCGAATATCGTCAAAATCCTTACCGCACAAGGCTTTTGTAAACCTTTGCTCACAGTTAGCATGCTGGTGCTGATGTTGTACACACACTGATATACATCGGCCTAGTTGTTGGTTTGGACTATAAAGCCTCATAAATCTCTGAGATTAAACACTTTATTAAAAACCAAATTAACTCTGTCACTGTATGTACTTCTTCTAACACCTTTGTCCTGTGATCGTATACATAATGTTTTAATTAGTGGTTTGAAGAATGGATAGTTTTCTGTCCCATCCAAATAGTCTGATAACTCTACTTCTAGTTCTGCTTCTCTTGGGCCACTATCCCGCAGAGTTTAGTTTCAAACAAACACCAACCAACTAATCAAGATCTTCAGGATTGCTAGAAACCTCCAGACAAGTGGAGCTAAACTCTGCAGGACGTTGACTCTCCAAGAGCAGATTTAGATACTCATGCTCTACTTCTGCTTCTGGCCTTACACATACCTGTACTGATGACTGTACCTTTTAGCTCTACTTCCTATTGAATTTACCTCCATAGTAGCTGGTGTAACTCTGCCTCTGCTCTGCGTTCTCTATATGTACTTTTTACTTAATCTACCTCTGCTGACTTTTCTTCCTTTAGATCAGGAGTTTGTAGTTCTGTTCCTGGAGGGCTACTTTTGTGCAGAATTTAGCTCTAACTTGCCCCAACACACCTGTCCGGAAAGTTTGCTGACCCTTCCTCTGCTTACTCTATCTCTTCTGAGTCTTCATCAATGCTGATTGAACCTCTAGCTCAGCCTTTGGGACTAGCTATACTTCTAGTTTTGACTCTGTCTCTGCTCTTTCTACCTCTAATTTAGTTTTTTAATCTTAATTCTGACTTTGCTTCTGCTTACTCTTAGCTCATGGGTGTCAGGCTCTGCCTGAGTCGGGCCACTTTAATGCGGAGTTTAGCTCTAGCTAATCAAGATGCTCAGGTTTGCATGAAAATAACAGACAGATGGAGCAAGGTTGGATCAAAACTCTTCAGGAGTATGATTTTCTATGAATTTGACACCACTGCTGAATCTCTGCCACCTTCTCTAATTCTACCTTTTTTATTTATCTCTGTTGTCTAGCTCTACCATTGCTCTCTCTAATTTTAGCTATATTTATTCTACATATTCCATAATACATAACTCCTGCTGCATTTGTTTGTCAGCTCATTCTCTTTTACGCCTTCTGTACTTAATCCCCTTTGCCTTTATTTCTTTCTTCCACATCCTTTACTTCTACTTCTCCATTTTCCATCCAATAAAAGTCCCACATTCTCATGTAAAGTATTATTTTGGTTGGTTATAATATAGTATTTTTAATCTAAAGTATGATGTGAGTAGACTTCAGTAAAGGGTCCCGAGGGTTTGTACTGCAGGTGCTGGTGTGTGTATTGTGTATATATTTAGAAAGATGTCAAGGCTTGTTGAGTCTAATCAAGAGTTCTGAACGCACTCTACTACCATGTCACTCATTGGTGCATCATGGGAGTTTGCTGTCATAAAATCCTTCTCATTTTGTCCTTTTTTTGAGGCTGAATACAAATGACTAGAATACATCCTCTCTCTAGACACACACACTCCATACACAAGCACACATCATACACACACTTTCATATATCTCTGAATAGACTGAGGAAATAGCTCAAAGATGTATTTTGAATTGAATTTTCTCTTGCAAAAATATTCCTACACATACTGCTTTCTTGGTGCTGGCTTCCAGAAGCAATGAAGGTTTTGTGTGACAGGTACTCTTTTTCTCTCTCAGTCTGTCTCTGTTTTTTGGCCTTTCCTGTCACTCTCTCTCCCATTCTTACAGTCATTAGGAAGACACTGTTATGCCCTGGAGTGTTGTTTGGTACATCGTTTTCTCTCTCTCCGATTTTCTCAATCTCACCGGTTTTAAACTTACTGAAAAAAAAACTTTTTAATGGCATTGGCAGTGTTGTGGAGGAGTGCAAACAGCCACTTATAATAATATTGCTTCCTCTGAGATACACTCACATACACACACTCTTTCTATCTAATCACTAAGAGCGTTTGCGTTCAGATAATCTATCCTACTTATTCAGGGTCAGTTCGATAGTGTTCTGCTCAAGGTGGAGTGGCAGACACAAGCAATCTGATCTTTGATTAGATGTTGTCCGACTGCAGTCTCTTGCGAGACAAGAACACACACACATAAACATGTATACTACCAGTACATGCACAGGTGGAAGTCTTACTTAGAGATAATGCTCTGTATTTTCTCTTAATGCTCTTGTTAGGTTATATTTGGGATGTTAAATAAAGTTGCTCATCACTGGCACCACATGCATCCTAAATTGGCATTTTGGCAGTTTCTGGTTGGATTGCACTGCACATGTTCACTTTCAAATCCAATGTAGCCGAATGTAAACACTGTTATTTGTGAGTTTTCAAAATATTCAGTTTTCTGGAGTGGCCTCACATGTCAACTTCTGTCTCTGCCAATGCAAAGAAGTTGGGTTGGAGCTATTTGAGAGCATTTGTTTGTTAACATAGCAGTTTTGTTTTGTGGCAGTAATAGTGGAGAAATTACACACTGTAGCTTTAAATGCAGTTAAGCATATGATTCACTGATTAATGTTGATGCATCGGCATAAAAGTCAACGATGTGGTGCATCGATGAAAAAAAAAATTGTGCATCATGTACAAGTTGTATTGTACACATTTGCATTGGTAAACAATGAGTTATATATATTAGTGCTAATACTATTATTATTTTAAAAGTAACCAGTAATTTGTGACTAATATTTTACATGTAGGTATGTAGGCTCTCTCATCACCATTTTACGAGGAAATCGAGTTGATAGGTCTCAAAATCAGATCGTATTGATTGTATTGAATCGTATTACATCACTTCGGTAGCTGCTAGTATTTTTAATGTATCGAATCATTCGAATCTATGCATCGAAATGTGTATCACATCAGCCCCAGTTACGGAGATGCACATCCCTAAATGAGAAAGATGTGTTCACTAAATGTCTTTGCTGTACGAATTTGAAAATATTAGTTATTCCTATTGGCCGTGCATTCAAATTAGCTTGCTTATTTAGAGACTCTGCTAGCCGAAGACTAGTTTGATTTAGTTCCTCTGGTTTATTTTCTATTCAGGTCGGATGGCTGTTCTGCTTCATCTGAGCTGTCACAATCTGTTCTGTTCTGATCTATTTGAATGTCCCTGCCTGATGATGCAACAGTTAGATTCGCCGTGACATCATAATCAAAGCATCGCTATGGTAACCAGCAGCACTTTCTGACCCCGTAAAGCAATCTTGTTATATTAACACACTGGAATGTGTAATATGATTTGATGGCTGCCCTTGCATAACCACAGCTCATTAAAATATCATAGTGCAGACACTCATGACGCTAATTAGCTCACTCACAGCAGAATATCCCACCGATGTAAAAACAGACTTATTAAAATGTGTTTGATCAGATCAGGTCAGATCAGGGCAAACGAAAGCGAGTTGAATAACTGGCCTCTTAGTTACTCCTAATGATGACGGTTGGAGAACTAGTACTATTTTTGTTGCTGGACTTTTGTATATATTTCCCCCCTGAGGTGCACTTCTGTGTTTTTCATCCAAAGAAACTATGCTTTTCAAGATGTAGGAAACCTGTTAGTCTGATCAGATTATCTAAATAAATTTGAGTTTGTATTTCAAGATTGGATGTATTGGGAAAATCTGCGGAGCGGTAGGTGCTACACACTACCAGATCACATGTGTTCATCCGTCTGATATTAAAAGTTCAGAACAAGTCAGATTTATTAAATGTTAATTTTTTTACTAAGAAGGAACTTCTGGGTTTTATGTTACTTTGTTTTTATAATACAGTGAAAACAGTGTGGAGTGTGATGGAAAATATGATTTGTGTTTAAGTACTGCAAGTCCACCTTTTTTGTGGATACACATGGTTTCTGCTGTGCAGTCTCTTTGTGTATTCCCTCGCTAGCTAAATAATTGACTTTGTTCTCAAGAACAATTTTGCAGTTATACACGAAAGCCCTTCACCATTACAGTCATGTTAATGTTGCGCTCACACTGAGGCTCTAAGCACAGAAATCAGCTTGACTTCTCACAGTAAAATACACTCTGAACACCAATTCACTCGGATACAATAGCACACTTGATCTGCTGAAGATATTTTCAGCGGATGTTTTAACATGTTTTCAAAAGCACAGCTGACTGAGCACAACAAACTGGATTGTTAGGGGTGTGTGATATATACCATCTGCGATAATATCGTAATTGTTGTTTTAACCATGTGCGATTTGACATTATCGAGTATTTTGTTAAAACCTGCAAATCACCTCTATAATAGTGCATGCATACATTACGTGAAGTATAGACTAGTTTGTGTGCACATTTAGAGTTTGTTCTGTCACGGCGTGATTCAGTCTAATGAAATGCATTTTAACTGATCACACATTGCATATATTTATGCTGATTGAAATGTATATATTTATACCACTTCATATAGCCTAGTTAATCAATTTCACATGAAGAGTAGTTTTTTTTTTCCCTCCAAAAATTGATTTTTACAACAATAATCAATAAACAACAATTTAATTAAGAAACTTTAGATGCCATTTTTCCTGTTTTTGCGCTATTCCGACAGCAAAAAATCATTCCAAACGCACCATTATTTTGTGTCTCTGAGCAACATGTCGGTGTTTCGTTCTTTATTGAATCATTTGTTTAAATGATCCATTTCAGTGTCGTTGACTGCAGTGACTGCCACCCACTGGTGGTTTTATTTTCACATTCACAGTATCTTTTATTATTTAAATCATTTCAAGTAGGCGTATTCAAAGGGCAGTGCACTCTTGTAGAACAGAAAATGGCTTTATAGAAGTAAAAATGCCCATAACATATAAAAATTAGTTAAAACTTATGGGAAAGGATTCATTTCTATCAATTATTTACTAACCGCACAGAATATGAAGACTATCACAAACTGTAGGAGTCAGATGAAGATACCAGCACAATAACACACATTACATATTGCAAGAAAATATTGAGTTGGTTTTTTTGTTGTTTTTTTTGTCAATATCGCACACCCCTATGTGATATTCATGGATTAGCTTCACTGACTAATAGCAAATCAGCTGTAATATTAAACGTACTGTACATCAAGACAATTAGCTTAAATTAGCTGCAGAGTTTAGCAACATCCTCTTTGCCCATTTTTGGCACGCTGGGCAAGCAGCATGCTAGTTTTTTTAAAGTCTCAGATTCACAAGTGCACACAGGGGTTGAGCTGCTTCATTAAATCACAGCGCGGATGTCAAAGGGGCGTCTGAGAATTCGGCTGTAATTTGTCGTCACATTTGCCGGCGTGGTGAGATGAGCTAATGAATGCAGAGTGACTGCAGAAACTTCCAGGAATGTTTGTCAGGACCGTCTCGCTGCGGTTTATTTCTGTCTGCGAGCTTTCCGAGGAGGAGCAGGGGATTCAGGGAAGTGACACATCTCGTCCCCCAGTGAGGGAGGATCAAAGACCAATCAAAACACACCAGATCAGGTGACAGAGTAACTACACGTTCAGAACTCAGATCTTTTCATATCTTAGTTCCCCTCTGCTCTATATCAGCTCTGTGTAGTACGTTTATTAAATTTTTGGTGGTTAATATATTTTCAGTTTTGCATCGAAGCCATGAGAAGAAAACTCACCGCTTCCATAGAGCATATTGAGTTTTGAGTGGGTTCTTGCCTGTCCCTTCTTTAATATCAATCTATATAAGGGTTATTGACCAATATGTGACCCTGGAGCACAAAACTAGGCTTAAGTAGCACGGGCATATTTATAAAAATAGCAAAAATAAATTGTATGGGTCAAAATTATCCATTTTTCTCTTATGCCAAAAATCATTAGGATATTAAGATCATGTTCCATGAAGATATTTTGTACACCATAAAAATATCAAAACTTAATTTTTGTTTAGTAATGTGCATTGGTGCATATTTACTAAATTAGGAGTAATGGTAACCCTTTACTTAAAGCCTTTATGTATAATTTATTATGGAAGTAGTTTTAATGCAGTAGTTATTACATCCTTACATCAATTACATCCTTTAAATATCCTTTTATAATGTGTTTTAAAGGCTTTAAGGAAATTGTTACCGAAGTGATTAATTGTAAAATTAATGAATGTGAAACATTTTGATTTAACAACAGTTCTGTAAAATAAGCAGATTTGTCCTTAAACAACCTCTTAATTATGTAATCATCTTTGTAGTATTATTTCTCAAATAAAGAAATAGCTACACACATGACTAAAACAGAAGTAAACACTAACCAACAATGCACTCAATAATCTGGTACGTTGGAATAAAATGTAATTAAATAAATGCCAGTTAGCGTTAATTTTACATATAGTTGCACAGTGATATGACATGAATATGACATTTAATATAGTGCAGCATAGTTTAAAAGATTACATTGTATCTGAGCTACATTTGCCAAAATAAAAGTCTCTTCCTTAAGAAAATAAAAGCTGCTTCAGAAACTTCTTGGCTAAACAGAGAACTTTGTCAGCAAAAGTATGTCATTTAAAAATATTGGTCTAAATATTGGCTTTACTGTAAATCAATCATTTATTTATTATTCATTTTATTTAATTTAATTCATTTATTCTGTCAATTTTATGCTGTGTCAAGGTCTGATGGATTTAGAAAAGTAATGGTACTATTTTAGTCGAAAACACAAGGTAGCAGGCCAGAGTTGAATATTTAGGGTTAGGAGTTCAAATCGTGCACAACAAGAGCATGGCATTTATTTAGTAACTAAATCGCTCTCTGTCCATGAGAGATGAAATTAAGCTCAAAAACAGCAGGTCTTGTCTTTCAGAGGTCATCTTTTTGTCGCTCGTGACCTTCTGATGTGTTCGGTTCATTTCTTTCAGCTTTAGTTTATTTTTTTAGGCTACGCATTCAGTCTGACCTTAAAGTCTTCTCCTGTGCCTCATTCATCTCTGTTTCTCTAAATGTGTCTGTTTAGCCGGAAGCCTTCACCTCTGAGAGGCGGAGAGATGGAGGCAGACAGACAGTATGTCAGAGGCGGAGAGAGACCTTGTGGCGATGTGACAGCATCTGGTCCTCAGCAGTGATTTAAAGTGTGTGTTAGTGTCAGTGTGGTTAAGTGACCCGCTGGATCACATCTCTATCACACCAAAACATGTAGCCTGACATACGTGCACTGCTCCAGCTGCCACCTTTCCTTTCTCGAGCAGTCATCATGTCACTATATGAGTGATTTTATACCATATCATAATAAAGTTGCTGCAAATCAGTAGAAAAAAATGTACAGTATACACTGCCAGTCAGAAGTTTTTAAGTATTTTTTAATGAATACCCTTCTGCTCACCGACCCTGCATTTATTTGATCCAAAATATAGCAAAAGCAGTGATATTATGATATTTTTATGGTTTAAAATAAATTTTCTATGTTAATGTGTTAAAATGTAATTTATTCCTGTGATCAAAGCTGTATTTTCAGCATCATTACTTCATTGTCACACAGTCCTTCAGAAATCTTTTCCAATGTCCTGTTACACATTTGTACTTACACACACCATTCTGAGGGTTGTTACATGTGTGTAGTTACAGAAATATTACAGCTGTAGATACTATGTAGCAATGTGTACTTACACTGTGGTTACATACTACATACACATCTAGTTACTATGTAAGTACACAGGTATTAGGGACACTTAATATAAAGTGGGACCATTTGTTTAATCATAAAAAAAAAAAATACTGATTAAATTTTAAAATTTGCTGCATATGAATCTGCAGATTGGATATATTGAATAAATCATTACACTCCTCGCCAGATGATGTATAGTTTTGCTCGTGTGGTACTCCTGTGAAGTCTAGTGTAAGCACTGACACAGACGCATGCACATGTTAGTGAATCTGAACTCTGTAGGCTTTCTTTGTGAGCGTGCCTCATTGATTTTTAATGCATTTAGATGTAAAAGCAGATCAGCTACATAAAGCACATTTAGTCCATTTGCTGTCTAATGGAGCAGAGAGAGAGAGAGAGTTTCCTCTGGATGGACCGTTACAGTTTCTGAGGGAAGATTGCTGACCGCGCTCAACGAGAAGTGATCACAAACCCATCACCTGACCTCGAGCTCAGCACATCTGATATCTCTGGTGTCTTCCCAGCAGCCCGCTGTCATGTGACGCTGTGTGTGTGTTTAAGACAAAGCCATTTGTTTCCTGAAAAAGACTTGCTCTTCCCATCTGCTGCTGCTCTCTTTATCCAGCAGTGTTTCTAATGTGCTGATAATATGTCAGACTTCACTGGAAATCTAATGAATTCTCAGCACTTCCTGTAATGCTCCGGCCGTCAGGAACACTCTCGCTTGTGTCCTCATCCAGCAGCTGCTGCTTGCTGGGTAATCTAGTTTGGTTTGGTTTCTTGGCAGCTTCAGAAAGGCACCGTGGACCCCAGCGTTCAGTCAAACCGGCTAATTAGGTTCATTAAGTTCTGTCTTTTGTACATTAGCACCTCTCTTTCTCTCTCAGTGGTCTAAGGCTCGTCTGTTTGAGAGATTGCTTGATGTGGAAGTGTTTTTTACAGACTCTGATGTGCAGGTGGTCTGGGGTCCTGAGGTTCATCTGAACTGATATGAAACTGATATGAAACAGCCATAACTCAGAGAAGTGAACCGCTGTTGATGACATGTCTTCTCTTGAGTTGTTTTGTTGTAAAAGTGTTTTAAAAAATCTAAGATTTTAAGTTCTGAATAAATAAAAACATTGAAATAAGGTATAGAAATAAACAAATACAGGCACACATACATACATATAATATCACTTTAAAAAGCTGTCGGAAAAGGAAATCGGAAGTGTTTAAAAATATATATATTTTTAAAAATGTATTTTTGAAAGTACAATTTTAAAAGTTCTGTATAAAAAAAAAAAATAATAATAATAATAACAATAATTTGAAGAAAACAAAACAAATGCAAAAATCCATACAATAAAATACAAATAAAAAAGAAATGTAAATTCAGAATTTATCAGAATTTTAATTGTTCCTTAAAAAACCTCAAATGTCAATTTGTAATTTTTTTCCAGTAAAGAATTTAAACTTTTGAATGTAAAATCTTTATAAAATACATACATACGTAACATTCATAGAATAGAATACAGAAGTCCCTCTCACTCAAATCTAAATTCTAAATTCAGAATTTAAATTCTTAATTTTTTAATTGTTTACAAAAATCACAAATCTGCCTTTGTAATGAAAAAAATAATTAAAAAAATTTGATGATTTTAAAGTTTGAAATTGAAAAAAAAGTCTTGAATAAAATACAAATCCATAGTGTATAAAAATGCATACATTTTGTACATAAATATGCACACGATAGATAGATAGACAGATAAATAGACAGATAGATAGATGTAGCTGATGTGAATGGTTGTATAAAGTTGTTTAGCAGCAGGTCTGAGGTCAGTGATCTACTGCTCACACAGATGCTGTATTTAATGTGTCTGTGAGCAGAAATGATAGATCAGCACTTACTGCAGCGGAGCAGTCGCTCACACACACACACACAACTCTCTGATGTGGAGAATGAGTTTGGCTGGATCATGAATGAGTGCAGAGAGCTGCTGATTGTGTTTCACAGCAGCTTCCATCAGTCTGTCTCATCATCTTCATCTTTAAGACCAAATTTAGCCACTTGTGTTTGACCGTCCTCTTCACCTCCAGGCCGTCTCTCTGTCTCTTGTGTTAGGAGTGATTGTCGGACGGCTTCTCCTCTAATCTCTGCCCTTTCCCCCTTTGAGACAGAAAGAATCTTAAATGTTCTGTTCTGGTCGTCGTGGAAACCCTCTCTTATTGTCTGATTGGCTGTACAAATGACCGGCGCACCACCCGTCTGCTCCCATGAGACCGTGTGTGTGTGTGATTTACAGTAGCTGCTGGTTGCTCCTCTCTTACCCTTACGGTTTCTCGGTGGAGAATAATCGTTCATTTAACAAATCTGCTTTCAGTTCTGATTCCAGTTTGTTAATGATTCTTTTAATTGTTTAACTGATGAAACTGATGAAGATTTGGGAAACAATCCAGCAGCGTGGTGTAGTAAAGCAGACAGAGCAGCATTAGCCAATCATTGCACAAATGTGCAGTGTTTTTGGAATAAGCCTCTTCTGTTCACCAAGGCTGCATTATAATAAATTTTAAATATTATTACATTTTAAAGTAACCATTTTTTTTTTACTATATTTTAAAGCATAATTTGTTTATTTTTAAGGAATTTAATTCATTTGTTTATTTTTAAGGAATATAATTTAGTCATTTTTTATTTGTTATTCATAATTTCATTATTTATTTGTTTGTTTTTTGGTATTATTTTTTTATATAATGTTTTAAAATAACAGTATTTATTAAAATATATATTACAAATTATTGAAAAATATTTACACTAAAGTCTAAATTTATTATTATTATTATTATTATTATTATTTTGCTGTCACTTTTGATTAATTGAATGTTGACTCACTGCTAAAGAAAATTGCACTACTTTTTTTTTTTTTTTTAATGCATTTGTTTAAAACAACATTTATCTGAAAAAAATATATAAACACTATAAATTTTAGAGTTAGAGTCAGAGACGTCCCTCTAGTCTCCTTTCAGAAATCCCACTGAGTCCTGGTCCTGATCCCTGGAGGAAGAGTCAGGATGTCAAACTGTGTGTTTGAATACAGCCTCTGAAGCACCACTAAACACTTTTTTTGATGACAATCTAGTGATGAAAAGTTTGGGTTATTTAAGGTGTTTGTAATAGAAATCTCTTGAGCTCACAAAGACTGCACTGAATTGATTCAAAATGCAGCAAAATCAGTGATAATGTGAAATATTATAGCCATTTTCTGTGAATTTATTCATTTATTCCTGTGATGCAGCACTGAACTCCAGTCTTCAGACCACGTGTGAAAGCAGTCCAAACATTTACATTGCATCAGAAAATACTGCAAGTTTATTGATTTCAGTGGTTCAAGTTCATCCACATGCACAACCCACTTCTGTCAAACGAGTGTGTGAGTGCTAGTCTGGATCTGTCATGGATCTGGATGTTCTGGGATTTCTGCTCATCTTTAATTAGGTCACGATCAATGAGTTTATGTCCATCAAATGAAGATCTCTGTCATTTCTCTGATATCTGCCTCTGACAGCAAATAGCAGTGTCAGTCAGGTGACCTGTGCGTAATTGTTGTTTTAAAATCAACATGATCCAAGGTTATTTTAGCTTTTGATATTCATTTTCAATTTAACTGTTGCATTCCATGATTCTCTGATGCTTAGAAAGTTCAAAAGAACAGCATTTATTTTAAATGACTTTTCTGTCAGATTTGGCCTATTTAATGCATCCTTGATAAATAAAAAATACTAATCAAACAAACAACTAAACAGCCAGCCCTAAACCCTTTAACAGTAATGTACCTGGTGATATAATGTTTTAATTTTACAGTCTTACTGTAATTTCAGTGTTTTTCTTTATTTCTTATTATATGCTATGAATATTGCACTGATTATTTCAGTGAGTTCTGCTTTTGTTTGTTAACACTTTATTTCGATAGTCCGCTTTAGTAACAGTGAGTAACTTTGTAACTACATGTCAACTAGCAGTCATTATTGACTGTCTTAATATCTTCTAACACTTTATTTTGATGAGTCCACAACATACTACATACTGACTATCAGAAACTTTACAAGTATATGTCAACTTATTCTACTAACCCTAAACCTACCCTAACAGTCTAATCTGAGAGTTATAGACATGTAGTTGAGAATTAATGAGAATTAGTTGACATGTAGTTACAGAGTTACTTATAGTTAGTAGAATGTCTAAAGTGTTAACTGTTTGTTTTATAGTAACAGTTAGCAGTTACCCTGAGCACTAGTTGTGGTGTTAAGGTGTGTGTGTGTGTGTGTGTTGTTGGAGCAGGAGGAAGTGGCTCTGGTCTGATAAGCGTGTGTTAAGGGAGGAGTGAGCTGCTATTACTGAGGAATGCAGCGCTGTGATGGCGGGACGATAGACAGACTGACAGATATCAGCAGTCCTCTGAATGAGAGAACCGCCAGAGAAACATATTACTGTAAATCTGATCAGAAATTTGTGTTTGTATTTCTCCAAATAACTCTGTTTTTATGTATTTCACTTGTCATTCTTAGTGACTCTATAGCAGTACCTCGGGCGGGACACAGTGCAGATAATTGATCATATAAAACACACATAAAATATACAATAAATACTGATGATTGAAGTATATATGAAGTTTTTTTTTTTTTTTTTTTTTCTTCCTATTGCACATTTGGCAGTTTGCAGTTGGCTTGTTTTGATTAAGTGATAATAACTTAAACAACTACAGGTAATTTACAAAATTAAAATTTATTGATTTTTTTTTTATATATGTATAATTAGGTTGTTGTTATTGACCATAGCCTGTATGGATATGATTACCTCAGCATTGTAATATATGTTTCGCTTAAAATGTTACAGCTTTTTATTTTCTTATGCCCTGAAGATGATATCACAGCTTCATCAAGTTTGTCTAAATTATCCCTCCTTGATCACTATTAGTCAGCTTTCATGAAACTCCTCTCAGCCAGCGCATCTTTTTAAAGTGAAAGTAGCCTTGTCAGCTGACCTGAATACAGCATGCTGATTCGCTAAAATGGACTTATCAGCTTCTGTTGCGAAACAACGAGGAGCTTGTCGGCTTCTGCTGTCAAACGTGAACTCACGATGCCTTGAAGGTGGACGATACCAGCTTTTGAGAAACTCATCCACATCTCAGATGGCCTGAGGACATTTTCAAGAAATTTTCAGTTTTAAGTGAACTACTCATGTTAAAGAGTGTGGGGTGTATTTGATCTGAAAAGTTTGGGTTTTATTCTGTTTGCTGGAAATAGACGTCTCAATGCTGAATTTGTAGACATCTGCTTTCTGACTCGCTGGAACGCTGCATTCAGCTCTCAGTTTTGGACACATCTATAATGCAGCCGCTCTGACAGCAGTTCAAGCGCTTCTAGACAGACGAGAGGCGTTGTGAAATAGACCACACTGCCCCAAATTCCACAATATATGTATTATTGATGCATCTGAATTGAACTGCAAAAAACTAACACATGGTGTGTGTTTTAGATGCTGCTCATGTAGGGTCCCTAACAGGTCTGTCAAGGGACTGATGAGGGTCTTACAGCCATCAATTAGATTGACAACAGGAACACCAATATTAATCTGTGCGTTATTACACCAACATATGCCATTATGCTGCTCACACAGACTTTAAACCTGCGCTCAGAGATGTCAGTTTTGCTCAGTGTTGATAAGAGAACATGATTGTTAATGCTTATTTGGATCAAAGGTGCTATTGGCCTAAAATTTGAGAAGCACTGCTGTGGAATAATGATAGAACAGGAAACACTGAGAGAAGTAATAGATGCTAAAATATGCAGAGGAGCATTCAACGTTAGAATCATAATCCTGACTATATTTTATGTCTGTTTTACAACTATAACACACAAACAGTATCCAATGAAAAACAAAAACAATAAAGGTATTTATTTATTACTTATTGTATTATTTATTTATTTGTGACACAATAAAAGATAAATTACTTTCACCCTTAAATACCAAATACACCCAAAAAATAGTTGTATTATTTAATTTTATTTATTTATTTATTTAGTTTTTTGCCATTATCCTAGGTTTGCCCATTTATCAGTAAGATATTTTACTCATTTAAAACGCAATAAAATGTAATATACTTCCTTATTCATTTATATATTTTGATATGTACATGTCAGAATAAGCCTGTTGTTTTCATTTTTTCATAAATATTGTGTTATACTGAATGACAGTGTAACATTATTTCAACCAAATTTTGACATTTTATTCTCCAAAAACTTATTTGAAACCTTAACAGTAGACCCTTTACTTATATTTAAAGTGCTTTCTAAATTTCTGAAATTTTTAATATGGACATCTTAACGTCTTTGACCCAAAACATATATAAATAAGACCAAACTATATATATATATATAATTTTTTTTTATTATTATGAGTATCATCACAGTCCATAACAAAAATCCACAACACATAAATGCACTCGAAGAATTGTTGAGATTTTTATTTCAGGATGTGTGATGAATATTTTAACATGATGATGTTTCATATTTTAGAGATGTCTTTGACTGATGAGTCATGTGTGGCATGGGTGCACATATTTCTGATATATTTAGAGACAAGGTCTGTGTGTGAATGCTTTGGATTATTGTGTCCAAATATAAAAGAGCTTTGTTCAAACAAACTTCTTTAAAAATGAATTCATAATGTTCTGTTGCTAAGGCTAAGAGGTTATACCAGTTCATATAAAAGCTTTTTAATAGTTTCTCAGTGTTTAGTGAATGCTGGAACACATCATTACCTCAGATAAGTAGCTCTAACAATAGTCTTGCTTTGATTTATTTATTTATTTCTTATCTAAAAGTGTACTGCAGCTCTCTTCTTAAAAGCGTAGAGGACTCTTATAGTTCATGGCTGGTTTATCTGAGGAGAGAGCCTGTTTCTCAGCAGCTCTAGATTCTGATAGATGGATAACTGATAGGTTATGTTGAGCAAATGTAACCATCTGCTGTCGTAGGTGAAGTCATCTATGTTTGGTTCATATAGTTTAGTCACACACCAGTGAAAGATGTGGGGAAAAAAGACCAGTTTACTTGGCATTTCTGGAAGAAATAACAGGCTGCTGCAGGACCCGTGTTTGTTTAGGTTCTTGTTTAGGTTTGGTTCTGCTAAATGAGATGTGCATCAGAGTCATGACGCACACTTTGTTTCCTGAGATCTGTGGCTTATGTGCCACAATGTTTAACGCATGCAAAACAAAGAACAGACCAATCACAATTAAATATACAAATATTACAATGATGTCAACACAAACTTTACTTCTTATAAATATGTGTCAGTTATAAAAATCTTTTGGTTTGGTTTTGAATATTTATCAGACACAGTACTTTTCAGTTATGCTGAAGGAATCCTCAAGGAATCTCTTGACCAAAGCTGTGAGCTATAGTTGATGAACTATGGTTGAAATAGTCAGCTGGTAAATCTTCTGTAGTAGGTTACAATTAGTAACGGAATCCAAGCCTTTAGTTTCAGTAATTTAACTTGATCTGTCATGCCACATTAAACAGCATCACCATGGTATTTGTTGTTGAATAATGTGATAAAATTGACAGAATTTGAAAGCTGAGGATTTTTTCACATTAGAATAACAAAGCACAAAGTGTGTTCTCACTAATGGATGGTAGGCATGCTTCAAATACTGTTCACTGAAGCCCTACAAATTGACAATTGAAATTTAAGAATCAGCGTTGGTTAATCAAAATAAAAATCAATTAAATAGATAAACAGACTTTTTTCTCAGAATTGCGTGATAGAAATTCGCAATTCTGACTTTATATGTATGTCGCAATTCTGACTTCATATCTCGCAATTCTGGCTTTATATCTCGCAATTCTGGCTTTATATCTCGCAATTCTGACTTCATATCTCGCAATTCTGACTTTACTGACTTTATATCTCGCAATTCTGACTTCATATCTCGCAATTCTGACTTCATATTTCACAATTCTGACTTCATATCTCGCAATTCTGACTTCATATCTCGCAATTCTGACTTCATATCTCGCAATTCTGACTTCATATCTCGCAATTCTGACTTTACTGACTTTATATCTCGCAATTCTGACTTCATATC
>JAUMHE010000080.1:2211845-2224950 GCA_032359235.1 Enteromius mattozi
GTTTCATCATGCTATACATTGCTGCGAGTGACGCAATGATCTGTTTATCACAATATATATATATATATATATATATACATACATGTATAAAATATATTTGAATAAAGCAGTTATACCATTTCCTGACCTGCAAAGTAAGTCCCATGAAGTCAGATCTGTGAACGATCCCAGTTTTGTCCTGGATCAAGACACTTAAGCTCAGGTCGCTGGCGGGAACGCTACAGCAGCAAGTGTACTGTTAGTCACTTTGGATAAAAGTGTCTGTTATCTGTGCAATAACTACTTCCAGGAAAAAGAGGCTTTCAGAGCACACTCAGTGTGAAGAGCATCTCCCACCTGTGCTGTGTGTGTGTGTGTGTGTGTTAGTCGATGAGGATGCTTCTACCAACAAACAAGGAAAGGTCAAACATGAAAATGTCACGTTTTTTTCTTTTAACCTGTGTCTCTCTGTTTCTCTCTCTCTCAGGGGTTTGTGGGTAAGTCTGGTTAAATTAGAGCATGCTGAACGACAGCTCTGGGGAGTCTTTATGATCGAGAAGCAATTATTTAACTTTATTAACGAGAAAAGCTTTTTTATTGCTTCGTTTAATAGGTCAGACTGCCAGATGAGGGAGTTTTAGTGTGTGTGTGGGGGGCTCGTGCTTGAATTGATCACAGTTAAATATTTCATTAAGAACTATAACAGATGAGCGGCAGAAACGAGATGTCTAGAGCGCTGGAGCTTCAGTGTGATCATGTGTCATGTGAACTAGGCAGCTGCTCTCTTGATTGAAATCACAGTCATAAATGACAATAGCATTCAGAATGACAAGCTCCGATCTGATTGGCTGGCTGTGTTTATTCTGGGCATCAGTGTTGCTGCTCACCTGGGAAAAATAGCCCTATTTACCTCATACCAGACAGAAGATGTATTCGCTGCATTTTCCAAAGTTTTTGAGGTCTGTAAAGTTTTGTTTAAATACATTTGTTTTGTTTGAGTCTTTCGAAACGTTTCGTTTTTTTGTTTAAAAGTTTCTTTTTCCCTCCAATGGCAGCTTTGTTTCAGGCAATCTGCTTTGTTTTGATTTGACAGTTGAGTTGTTTCAGATCATTCTTATAGATATACAGATATACAATAGATCTGTTAGTCCCTTTATTTGTCTTGTGTCCTTCTCATTCATTTCTATCAGGTCCTTCACCATAACGCTTCTTTCTCTCATCTCTAAGCGCTGTGATGTGTGTTTCAGCAGCGTACGGTTAGCCCAGTTGTGTGTGTTCATTGGTATTCTGCTGTATGTTGTTTAAAAGAGTGACAGAGAGATAGAGAGAGTTTGTCAAGTAGCAGAGTGCACTTTGCAAATGAGCTGGAAAAGACCCAAACCTCCTTCTACTGTCCTCTACATGTCTCAATATGTCAAATTCAAGAAAGCTTTATAAGCACTACTGGGGCATCTTTGTGTCCTTGTTACGGTGTAAGTATACATTTAAATAATATTATTAAGGATTATGGTTTGGCTTAGGGTTACTTGCATGTAATTATACATAATTTGTGCTGCTGTTATATAAGGAATGCAAACCCAGCTCAAATAATCCATGCTAAGTAAACCAAATATAGACATAAAAATAAACTTAGTAACTTAAATCAATCAAAAATGAACAAAAAAAAAGTTAAATATTAGTACATAATTATATTGGATGGTGTGTGACTAGATTATGTGCTGAGTTTCTCTCTTTATGTGTGCTTTCACATGTAGTGTGATTAATCTTCAGTTCAGTATGCTGTGTGTGTGTGTGTGGTGAGGTTCAGTAGCAGACTGACAGCTTTAATTGTGTGTTTTCCTCTCAGCGGAGGTGTAGAAACGTCTCTGGTTGTCTTTGTTGATTTATTTATCTTTTCCTTTAACGAATGCACATAATGAAGGTGGTAACAGTGCCATTAAAGCTCTGTGTGTGTGTGTGTGTGTGTAGGACATTCAGGCAGAGATCGAGGCTCATAATGATGTCTTCAGGAGTGTGGATGGGAATAAGATGAAGATGGTGAAGGCTCTGGGGAGCTCAGAGGAAGCAGTTTTTCTCCAACAGAGACTGGATGATATGAACCAGCGCTGGAACGACCTGAAGGCCAAATCAGTCAATATAAGGTCAGTCTCACACACACACACACACACACACACACCTCAAGTTCTCACGGTAATGTTGAAGTCACTTGAAAACCATTAAACATGAGTCACTTAATAAAACCAAATGGAGCTGTGTGTCACTTCTATTATCAATTTGGGCAGCTGTCTGTGTTTATGTATGTGTGCTAAACATTTCAAGTGGCAAAATGGACAAACAGGAGACTGTGACTGTGACTCTGTGTGAGAGAGGAAAACACTGTAATCTAATTAGTCAGTAATTAGTGAACACGTGTAATTACAAGTCTTGCTAATGCATCCATTAACACACACACACACATTTTTTAAATAAAAATTAGGGGGGTGCAATTAAAATATATCAAATAACATGTTTTCCCTCAATAAAAGGACACAAAGACACATGTCCAAGCTGTTTTCCAATACAAAAATAAAATTTTGAAATATTCTTTTGCTCCAAACTGTATTTAATAATTACTTACATGCCTACTTTAAACTGTATAAATTATATTGGCATAGTCTCTTTATTACAGTTAACATATCTGTATAATTATAAATACCTAGGGACCCTTATTTTGAAATATCTATGCTTTACTGTTACTGGCTGCTCAGTTATATGGCATAGTTATATTGGCATAGTCTCTTATTATATTATCTCTCATTATATTGGTATAGTATCTTTATTACACTTATATATGTATCTGTATAATTATAAATGCTCTTATTTTGAAATATCTATGCTTTACTATTGCTGGGAGATCAAATATGCGCTCGTACAACCATCTGCAACATATTACAATATAAATGCCACAGAGTAAACATTGTTATAATTGATCAACAGTAGTTTATAATCAGTGTATTGGCATAAATGTGAACTGCTCTAAAAGCACAAGCTTGGAGAACGCACAACAGCACATTGTGTTTACTTTGAAATGTGCAATGCTTGTATTTATTTCCTGAAATCACAGCCATATTTAATAATCACATTAGGCTGGATCGCAATTCCTGTTTTTCCATCCACAAGTTTCAGACCTCTTAAAGGTCTTTTTTTACCATTTAAGATATATAACTTTAATTAATTTTTAAGGTTTTTTTATTCATGTACGTTTGAAAATACATTTTAAAGCTCTCCCACATTTATTTGTAATGTTAGTATAAGGCTCACACAGTCAACCCTGGCACACACACACACACACACAGACACTCATGTCTGGTCATCTATCCTGTGGGGACTCTCCATAGGTGTAATGGTTTTTATGCTGTACAGACCATATGTTCTATTGCCTTATACCTAAACTTACCCCTTACAGGACGCTACAGGCATTTCTAGATTTTCAGAAAACTTAATTCTGTGTGATTTATTAGCTTCTTTGTCCGTGGGGATCTTAATTTAGATTCCCACCATGACACGAGTCCCCTTAAGTCTGTGTGTATTCAGGTTTAAGTCCTCACTAGAATAGAAACACACACACACAACAAGCTTCACCTGTTGCACTCATTCTGTTGGCAGGTTGTCGGTCAGTGTTGAGAAGTGTGTGAATGTGTGCAGGGCTCATTTGGAGGCGAGTGCTGAGCGCTGGAGCCGTCTTCTGTCTGTGCTGGAGGAGCTGGGCCGCTGGATCAGTGTGAAGGACGAGGAGCTGAATAAACAGATGCCCATCGGAGGAGACGTGCCCACAGTACTGCAGCAGCAGAACCACTGCACGGTGAGAGCCGTCCCATCACCATCAGTCTCATCTCATCTGGACTCATCCCTCTCGTCTCATATCATTACCTTCTCATTGTCTCACCTCAGCTCATCTAATCTCAATTTTACCTTTCTTTCTCAGATCTTTCTCCTCTTGTTGTCTCATCACATCTCTTTTAATCTCCATCTGTCTCTTCAGAACTTGTCTTCTCTCTCATCCTCATTGGCCTGTCACCTTTTTAATCTTGTTCTCATCGCTCTCGTCTCATCTGTCTCTTCTGAATGTGTCTCCTCTCTTTCCATCTCACCTCTTACATTTTCCACATCATTCTCTTCTCCTCTTTAATCTCAACTTCTCATCTCTATTTTCTTGTCTTGTCACCTCATTGTATTTCACTTTTTCCTCTCAAATCCTTCTTTTCTCAATTTCTCTTCTTCTCTCACATCTCATATTATGTATTTCTCTTCTCATTGTCTTCTCTCACATCTTTCATCCCATCCTTTTACATGTTTTTTTCGTCTCATTTCCTCTTCTGTGAACTCTGTGTCATCATGTCTCTCACTTGTCTCTTCTGTCTTGTCTTGTCTCATATCATCTCATGTCCTCTCTCCTCTCCTTGACTCGTCTCATCGTGTCTCATCCTCTTTGTATTGTCCCGTCTCTTCTCCTCACCTCAACAGCTGTGTTGTCTAGTCTTTCGTCTTCTCTGGTCTCACTTTGCCTTTCTTATTTGTGCCTCCTCCTTATATGTCTCTCCTCTCCGTCCTATCATCTTCAGCACAGTTTTCCCTCTTGTCAGATTCTCCTGCAGGAAATATTGCCGTGTTTATGCTCCTCCGCTAAATGATTATAATGTGATCATGTGTCATACAGTACATGTGTACAGAGTGTCACTGACCTAACAAATGACCGAAATGTGTCATTAACCATCTGTGTGGTAATGACAGTAATCAAGATAATAGCAGGCCTGAGCAGCACAATCAGAGCGTTTACACTCTCACCTTTACCCAAAAACATTTTAATCAGTGTTTGACTGACCCGGGGTCACATGTAATGTCTTTAAATGCTAACATACACAGATCCAAAGAGCATTTTAAAGAGATTCTGCTAAAAGCTCAGTTTGTGCAGCCATGTTTCTCTGCTGGATTATGCAGGAATACCTACAGCGCTCAGAAGACACCAGACAAAACTACCGCAGGGAATTATGGGAAGGTGGCAGGAAGGTTGAAACTGTAACGAGTCTGTGACAGTTTGGTTATGCTCGCTCTCTCTCTTTCTCAGACAGTTTGACTAATGTTTCTCTGGAGCGAAGAGAAAGATTGCCCCCCATTTTGACTTTCTCTCTCTCCACCTCGTCTTTTTCTCGGGCTCTTATAATAGATTGTCTTTGAGCCGGCTGCCCTGGTAAGAGCTTTAGCCGCGTGGGTACAAAGCGCCAGGCCTTTTGAACACGTCACAGCTGATTAGTGTGCCGTGCCAGCCGGGCAACCAGGATAGAGCGCCCCAGAACACAAGATGGAAGTGAAAATGAATAATTTGTGTGAGGTCTGAGAAACTTAGAAGAGCAGAACACATTGTCTGTCTGAAAACTTTCACTGATAAAGACACTGAGCCAGTTAAAGAGACGCAGAGTGACCTTTATTCCAAGATTAATTGAGTGTAATGAGCCCATTAAATGAAACGGAAACGGTGCCTTTGTCAATTTGAAAAGGTGATTTTTAAACTACTGTACAATTTTGTTGGACTTTTAATACTCAAGCGGTAACTGTGTTGTGACATCTCCAGCTAAATGAAAATATTTTATTTAATATATTAATAAGCATTATATGCTGGGTTGCAATTATGCCTTTAAAAAGTATCACTTTTGCAGTTTAATATGAAGCTAAAAGTGTGAAACTTACAAGGAAGATCATTCGAAGCTGATACTTCCACAAGTTTTCATGTTGTTAATGAAACAAAATCATAGTAACAGGGTTGACATTCAGCTCATCGCTTTCTGAGAAACCAAAATATATCATAGAAGCTAATAAAAAAAAAAAAATGTTCATTTCCTCTAACACTGGTTAGGTGATTATGCAACTTTACTTTAATTTGATTTGATTTCATTTGATGTTTGTTTGTTTGTTTGTATATCTGTTTATTTATATTTCAACTAAAATGTATACACTACCAATTAAAATGTTTTTGGAATAAGATTTTTATTTTGTTTATTTATTTTTATTTATTTATGCATTTATTTTATTTTTTTAAATAATTCTTATCTGCATTTTTTAATTCGTAATATAGCAAAAGCGGTAATATTTGTATTTATTTTTAGTATTAAATATTTTTATTATTTAAAAATGGCTGCTTTCTATCTGAATATATTTTAAAATGTAATTTATTCCTGTGATGACAATGCTCAATCTTTCAGTTTTTCAGCAGCAAGGATGCGTTAAATTAATCAAAAGTGATGATAGATAGATAAATAGATATAGTGTCTCTGTTTGTGACGGCTGTCTATTAGCATATTCATGTAATTTATCCCGAGCATTCGTTTGATTACTGGACATTAAGAGTAAAAAGTACTTGAGGACAGTAGCTCTGAATTTCTCTCGTCCTTATGTCTCAGTAATAGTGTTTATTAATCACACATCTAATTATCCAATAGAAGAGCCTCCTTTATTGCTGCTATAATTAAAACTATCAATCACCGTTTTGGAAAGTTCTGTGAGCGGGAGAGTGTGTGTGATCCTCGGTTTTACTGATAAAGGTGTAATGCTGAGCTCGACCGGTAAAGCTTTTGACTGTTACAAGGACAGATGATTAAAAGATAAATACAAAAAAGTCATCATTTACCCATATATCATTTAAAACTTTGTTTTTCCATGGAACATAAAAGACATTTATCGCTAGATGTACTGCTCTTTTCCATTCAGTGACCAGTAAGGACAGACCAGCATTATAAAAGTATCATAAAGCAGTCCTCTGACACAATATAATCATTTAATGTGAAGAACAGATGGAAATTTATATGCGTATAGTTTCTAATTTTTCATGGAACTCTTATATAACCACTATCATGCTGCATTAGTCACATCCCTGTAAGGTTTTTCAGTCCAGGCACCCAGAAAAGAAATAATGACCTTAAAAAAAGTTGGAAACTGTCTTTGCACTGATTGCTGTTACTTCGCCGGCTGAGCAATGTTCAATAATGGCGACGTCTGTGTGATTTATTCTGATCGTTTGGGTCTTGAATCCTCCAAGTGTTAAATAAGAGACAGATTAAAGCCACCCGAGGCCTTAAACTTTTCTCTGACCCGAGTCTGCAAAGAATGACCTCACTATAACTAATAAGAATCACTCTTTTATGCTGCAATAAAGAGATGAAAGACTCTTGAGCGCTCACGCTCTGCTCACCTGACGTGAAGCGGCCCGGGAGGTTTTATGCTGTACCCGGTCTCCATCCAGACATTAGTTATGCATCTCTGTCAGTTTGCTGCTCGGGTATTGATTTCAATTTACACGTTTTTAAATGATTGGAAGCTGGTTGTGTGGTATTTTAGGACCGGGGCAGATACTGCGTCATTGCAAATGCCTTTGTCTTTCAAGATTTGATTTGTGCTGAAGCCTTTTGCCCTCTCTCTGCTTCTCCTAATTGAAAGCATTCAAAGCAGATGGTGTTATGGCTGATAAACGTGTCAGTTGACTGAACAGTTTGAGATGTGGCTGGACTTCTAGAAGCAGTTTTAAGAGAGCTGTCTGTGTTACAGTACAGTGAGCAGCTGATCTCTGACAGATGGGTGCTGTGCTGACAAGAGTCTGAGCAGCAAGTGTGAAAATATCTGCTTTTAGCCTGTGCTGTCAGGAACTTAAGGACATGAAATTAGTTTTTTTTTAGTATTTTTTTTTTATAGCCTTTTAAAGAAATTAGAAATCGTTTAGTCCTTGGTTATAAAGGGATTGTCTTCTTCATTCATTCTTCCAAGGAATGTTCCAGGTCGAATGCAATTTCAGCTATTTGCCAAGGTGAATGATTTTCTCTGAAAATGAATTTAGCTTGAATGAATTTTAACATTTACATATTGGTTACAGCTTAAGGACTAACGCTCATTATGCTTATCAATATGCTTATGCTTATTATTAGTGTCTTTATTTTGCATGACCATATTCTAGATCCTTTAACCTGACCCGATATCTAAACTTAAGGTAACACTTTATTTCGATAGTCTACTTCAGATATTCTACTAACAGAAGTAACTTTGTAACTACATGTCCACTAGCAGTCATTAGAGTATTAGCAGACTGTCTGATTAATATCTTCTAACACTTTATTTGGATGAGTCCACAACATACTACATACTGACTATCAGAAACTTTACAAGTATATGTCAATTTATTCTACTAACCCTATACCTACCCTAAAGGCCTGTTCACACCAAGCGTGTCTGTCGCTTTAAATTCTCAAGCTTGTGACAGCAGGATGGATTCTAAATGGTTGGAAAAAAATTGTTCTGAAAATGATTCCAATTATATAATTTCTCTGTACCTTTATCATTATCGTTGTGGTGTGGAGTTAGTCGAGTGTCTAAAGTGGACTGTTAAAATAAAGTGTAACCACTTTTATTTATTTATTTTCAAATAATATAAAATAGCATAAATTATTCTTAAACTGACCAAATTAAAGGTTACATAAAATGATGTTAAATCCAAACTATTGTTTGTCTATACAATTAAATATTGTATAGACTATAGACAAACTCTATATAAAACAATAGTGGATTACTTCAGAAGTAACTTTGATTAAAAATTAAGAGTAATCCCTTACTTTATTTTTTCAAGAGAAAAGTAACTCAATTACTTAGCAATGCATTACGCCAGATACTGATCATGTTGTACTGTTGAAGTAGCTTTATCAGCCACTGTACTTTACCAGAATTTAAATCAAACAACCATATTTCTCTTATTAATGTGCCACAGGTGGAGGTGAAGCCGTACGTGCTGGACGACCAGCTGTGTGACGAATGTCAGGGGGCACGCTGTGGCGGAAAGTTCGCCCCGTTCTTTTGCGCCAACGTCACCTGCCTGCAGTATTACTGCGAGTTCTGCTGGGCGAACATCCACTCCCGCGCTGGCCGCGAGTTCCACAAGCCGCTGGTCAAAGAGGGAGCCGACCGTCCCCGGCAGATCCACTTCCGCTGGAACTGAAGACCGGGACTCCAGGAGCGCCGGGAACGGCAGCATGCTAGACGACGCAGAAACAACACATCTGCTGCGGGAAAAAATGATGCTTAGTTTGGCCCCTGAACCCAAGCTGTCAGTATAGAGTACATAACCGTATACAGTATATAGAGAATATATATGACTATAAATATATAAATATATCTTTATCTTTTGTAGCAGCCAGAAACACTACAAGCCTCAGTTTATTTCACCAAACCACTTCTTTCTCCTCCCTCCCTGTACATCTCAGGCTCGGAACAGAGTTTTTGTGGTACGTTCGTGTTTTTTAAAAAGGAGATTAAGAAAAAAAAAGAGATTGATTTTTTGTAGTTTTTTCAAATTATTTTTATATGTGAGATTTAAAAAGTAGAAACGAGAATGTTTTCGCTTGGGGGGGCAGCCTGTCTGTTCTGTTCATTCTTTCTGTCCGTCGTGTGTCCGTCTGCTGCTAAATCCCCCCCTAGTGGGCAAAGTGCGCAATTGTCTCTGGAAAACCCTTGATGACGCAATCTATGATGCCTGCCCTGGATCTCGAACCAAAGGTAGCAAAACGCGCGGCCTGAAAACGAGACGTTCGCCGCGGAATATACAAAACAAAAAAATTATAAGAGTAATATTTCGCCCCCTTAATGTTTCGCTCCAATGTGCTCTTAGCAGGAATAGGAATGATTCAATAACGAATTACTGAGACTTTCCATTTTCCACTGGCAAAAAAAAAAGACAATACCTCAGAATATTAATCTGGCTTGTTATTGCTTCACTCTTGCAATTTAATCACAAGCTATAGAAGAAGCTTTGCTGCTATATAGGATATAACGAATAGATAGTGTCGGTGTTCTATGTAATGCCATTGTGACATCACTGGCGATGTCATACACAGAAATGCAGTCCGTTTCCTCTCGCACGGCATGGCCGATCGTCGCCATGGAAACACAGAATGTGAAAACTTACGTGCATGTTTGTGGCTGTACATCATTTGCATGCAGTGTAAAGGTTACCAGCACATATAAGAAAGAAAAAAAAAAACACAAACAAAACATGATGCATATTAATGATAAACAGAGGAATTTATGTAGCATGAGGCGAAAAAAGGTCAGACACTTATAAGATATATATAAGATAATCAATACTAATAACGAAAGGAAAAAAAAATCAATGTAAAATTCTTCGTAAAACCTTTGCATGCGTTGTTGTGATGATTCCTTTACGAACTTATTACGAGAGAAGTGATGTTAGTTTTTAGAGTAGTGAGTTCTGCCATTTTGTAACTCAATAATTAGTCAAGAGACGGTGTGCTGTCCTGTGGTTTTCGTGTCTCGTCTTCGTGCCGTGTGAGTCTATTTATGAATTGAGGTTTAAGTTCTATGATCTAGAGGATCGTCTCTCGACATTTAACCTTTGCCCTTCCTGAACACCCCTGAATGCCACCCCTCGTATTGCGATAGAGCACAGGACTTTGATATGTGTAGTTCGTAGGAATTTGCGAAGGAATCGTACCCGTGGTCGTTGTCTGTGCGTGGTGGGCGGAGCCTAGCACCGCGTTTCGTAGTTTAATCGTCGGATGAAATCTATCGGTAAGAACAGACCCAGAGAAAAAAGAGGAGAGAGATGTCACGAAAGGAACCCTGTCGCGAATATTTTTGTAGCGTTTGCGTTTTCGCTCGGATCAGTCTTATGGACAATCTCAACAGAAGCAATGGTGTCGCGACCAGTTGTTCGGTACTGTACCGCTCTTTCTGTCTGTCTGTCGTTCTTTTTGCACTCTACATATTCTTGAGTTCTTGGGTTTGGTGCCCTTGTCGTACTGTGGAGTTTGTGTATGTGATTTAACCCTTCAAGTGTCAACAGTAAGCTGAGATTGCGTGTTTATTTATTGCGTATATGTGTGTATTTATTTGTCGACGTGTTTCCAGACTCTCGAGGACACGTGATGCACTACCTTTTCGTTTTCTCTCCTCTCTTTTCTCCTCTTAGAGAACCAATCCCACTTTTCCTGATGTTTGGAGTCGAACGCAAAACAGTCTCTTTGATTTTGTATCACATCACCTTTTGTTGTATACTATTTGGTTGTGGAAGAATTGCGACCTTTTTTTAAGTCTATTGGATAATTTAAATATCTTTATTTTTTTGCATAGTAACTTATTTGATTGTGTAAGACGCTGGACCCAGATTCTATTTAAGCGATGACGGCGATCTGCCGTGTACTCGGAGTAAGTAGCGAAGGCGTTCCTGGGAGCTAAACAAGATGGCCGCTGCATCGTTATCGTCATCGGCGTCTTTCTCTCTGTCGGTGATGAGTCGCGCACTCCATTTTCCGTGTTCAACACTGTTGCTTCGTACTTGTATGTGTGGGTTTTTCGTTGTCGTCGTTGTCGTTTTGAAAAATCATATTTATTTGACTATTTTTGTAGACAGATAACTATTTGATTTAAATTGTATTTTTCTATTTCCTCTCTCACTTGATTTGCCCACGTATTTATGGTTACGTTCACACGCAGCGTTGCGCTGGAAGACGCAAAAGGCCGTTTCTTGAATCATCCGTGCAGTTGTGTGTGTGTGAGCGAGTGTGTGTATACGAATCTATTTATGTATTATTGCTTAGCACACATCGATTTGATTACTATTTAAGTTGGTCGTGTATTTAATTTGAAGGAAGGAAGCATTGAGGGTTCTACTAAGTTCATGGAAAACACTTGAGACTCTCCCTGGTTAGATGGAGGGGTATCAGCCCTCCCCTCACTGATACTCAGAAACTTGAATATAACACATTTTGAAAGGCTTACTAACCTCGAATCTGTGTTGTGACGTGCAATACTGTTTCTAATGTTTGTATAAAAAAGTGAGAATTGCAGTGTATACCTTTTTAATGCAGATTTATTTTTTTCATTGCATATTTTGCAAATTTCTGATTCACAGTGTCATTTTTTACTGTCAGAAAAGATGAAACCCCTTTTTTTCATTGCAACTATTTTTAAATCCAGATATCTTTGTACTGATGTAAATGATTGTAGTTATTTTGGATAGTGTTTTGCTAACAAAAGGAGAAACTTTTTCATGCATATTTCTATTTCTTTTTTGTTTGTTGGTTTGTTTGTTTGTTTGTTTTTTTCTTGTTTTTTTTTTATTTTACTCTAATAGTAGCAAAATATTTGGGATAATTTTTCATATTATATGTCATTAATATTATTTTGTATTTTTATGTGGAAAGATATGAATATATAATTTTATGATGCTATCTGCTAAAATATTATTTCAATTTGAATTATTTTTGAAGCTAAACTCTTTGTAATATTGTTAATGTTCTAGTTTCTAAATCAAGTTTGTGTATAGATTCACACAAGTGGTTTATGAAGTGTTCAGACTGTAATTATTACTGAATGGCTCTTTGATATGCAAACTGAATATCATGTTGTTCCTTATTTTGATTTGTTTTGTATTTAAATGGGGTGTTGATTACAATCTTTTTCTTTCATTTCCTGAATAAAGACCCATTCTGTTCGGACACAAGCCGCGTCTTATCTGTATTCTTTTGTATGAAGTATCTGAAATTAGCTTGGTCTGGGGTGTTTTTATTGGTTTATATTTTTCCCCCTACATTTTGTGAGAAACTGTATTAGTTGCGCGTAATGGAAAGGAGAAAACACTTTATATCACTCTATAGAGATTTTCATTCGCAGCTCCTTTAATCCATGAGCCTTCAAGCGCCCCCTGGAGGAAGAAACCCCTTTGTGTTCTACAAGGAGAGTTTTGTTGTTATATTTTTAATCAATGTAATGATTTAAAATTATTCAAAACGAAACTCAATAATAAATAACATGTTTTCAAAGCATCTATTATCGATTTTCTACAAGTAAGGTATCAATAGTTTTATAGTTTATGATTCATTCTAGAACTATTGCAAACCCATAGGAAAGGTATGTATTATCGATTATTTGTCTCCTTGTAAAACACAATAATTAAGCAGAAAATTACCTGCACGTTTCCACATACATAAATACAGTGGGTACAGAAAGTATTCAGACCTCCTTAAATTTTTCACTCTTTGTTATATTGCAGCCATTTGCTAAAATCATTTAAGTTCATTTTTTTTCCTCATTAATG
>JAUMHE010000080.1:2233660-2247358 GCA_032359235.1 Enteromius mattozi
CTAATTTCATACATTTCATACATTTCATACATACTCCTTGCCTTGCCTTGCCTTGTCCTGCCCTGCCCTGCCCTGCCTTGCCTTGCCTTTCCTTTCCTTCCTTTTGGGTCCCATTTTTTTTCCTTTCCTTTCCTTTCCTTTCCTTTTTGTTTCATTTTTATTTCTTGTCTCGCTTCCTTTTTGTCTGCATTCTCTTTTCTAATAAATGATTCTAACAAATCCTAATAAACTTAATTAATAATCCAGTAAATCCTTGTGTCATTAGTGCAGTCTGTGTGTGTCAAGATCTATGTTGTTCTCAAAGTGTTGTGTTTATGCGTTACTGAGTGATTTTGTTCATTACTGTCTTTCATACACTGAGATTTGTACCCTGCTGTGACTGTGTGGATGTGTTTTTTTTTCAGCTTGTTTGTCATATTCCATTTAGCAGCCCACCTAACTTTCTGTCTCGCCATCATTGTCTCTCTCCAGGCGGCTTTGGAGGACAGGTTGAAGCACTTACAGGAAGCACACAGGGATTTTGGACCCTCCTCTCAACACTTCTTATCCAGTGAGTCTAAACACATGAATAAATTCACACTATCATGTCAGCTTTATTTCACCGGGCTGAAAAGTTAGTGGTACTTACTAAGGCAAACTTTACTATTACAAGCCCTCCTGAAAAAAACAGCTTAGACCAGAATGAATTCTCAATGGTTTGGTGGACCTACAGTACATAAGCAGCTAGTGAAATCAGTTAACTAATGAAGTCTAGCTGGTTAAACTAGTTAAGATCCAGATGCTGTCAACCACCACAAAACACCAGCATGACAGCATCTAAAACATAACACACTCTGGTGACCCGTTTTGCTATTTTCAGATGCTTATACTAGTATATATGCTTAGTATTTGATCAAACTCATAACCAAAGGTTTGACGTAATTGATTCTTCAATCTTCAAACTTGTTGATGAAAGGTCTGATGTTACTTTATTAAGAGATTTTCATCTTGAAGATATGAAAACCAGTAAAAAAAAAAAATCCCTTGCAATTCTTACTTAATTTTGTTTTTATTTGGGGAGAAAAGTAGCAACTTGTTTCAGTCTCTACTTTAAATATTTAGTGTTCATGTAATATTCAGGGGTGTAATTGCTTTTGTAGAGTATTAATCGCATCAGTGCTGTATTCACTGAGATTTGCCAACTCATTCTCATTGAGGGGAAAAAAATTATTCAAATTAATTTGATTTTAATTGGCACAAGTTTACTTTCGCACACAAACAGTAAATGTCAGCCATGAAAAATTAAGCAGCCAGTGTCAGATACGGTGAAAAATCAGACACCTCAGCACACACACATATACACTTTAACACTGGGAATGCTTTTGTGTTTAATAATTCAGAGGTTAATTGTCCACTATTTTCTGTTTCAAGGGGTTGTCAAGAGCAGTCATTAACACACACACACACATGCACTCATTTATTTTTATCAGTTTTAATGTTTCCTTTATTGGCAATGAAAATGTGCCAATTACATTGTATTAAATAAGATGTAACATTGACAGTACATAAAACTATTTTCTCTCTCACCTTAGACCTATTTTCCAAAATGCTGGCAGTAAATGGGTTTTGAGTTTTTTATTTATTTATTTATTTTCTTTAACCTTGTGTTACCTGCCTCCTTTCCTATCCATCCCTGTGCTGTAAGTTACTCTTCTACGATCCATACAGTTCAGTGTTTTGTGTAATGCTGACATGAGACATGCGGAAAGCTCTTTACTTAAGACCATCACTCAGAACTTTAGAGGTTTTTTGGAGCCTTTGAAGTTGTAACATCCTGAATCCCATGGCATTCACTGTGAAAGCAGTGTGGCGTACAGTAAATACTGCTGAGAGAGCAGTTCTGCCGTATATATTATCCAGTGTGAAGCTCAGGAACGATACTTTAGTGTCTGGAGAAATTAAAAGAGCCAGAGTGCGCTGATATGAGGGAGATGTTCTTAATTAATGCTTCATTTACCAACAGAGTCGTGATCAGACCCCTGATCTCCGCTCTAATCAATCTTTTATTATGTGTCCGCAGCTTCGGTGCAGTTGCCCTGGCAGAGAGCAGTGTCCCAGAATAAAGTGCCCTACTACATCAAGTAAGTGCTCCCTCAGACATAGCTGCACATCTGTTTCCATGTGGACTTCAGAGCTGTCGGAGCGGAACCAATTCGTTTTGACACCAGCGTTCGGATGGTGTGAAATCCACTTTTTAACTTAAACAGTCTAGCAAACTGTTTCAGAGTTTGGCTGAACTGGTGGACTGAGCTGATGTATGGCTCGTAGGGACAGCATTGCAAATTCATTTTGGCATTAACAAATTTCGACCTCAATTTTAGGATCGGATTGTTGTTTTAGATTGGTAAAATTTTAGTTGTTTTTGAAAGTCTTTGAGGCTGAATTTATTAAATAAAAATACAATAAAAACTGTAAAACTTGAGAAATATTATACAAATTAAATGAACTTTTTTCTTTGTGAATATATTTTAAAATGCAATTTATCAAAGCTGAATTTTCAGCATCATTACTCTTGTGTTCAGTGCCAAATGATCCTTCAGAAATCATTCATATATTCATTTGCTGATTATTGTCAATGATAAAAACTTCATATTTTTGTGGAAACCACAATATACTGTATAGAGTACATGGTTCAGTAAGGCTGAGTATCTGTTCAGATGTCCCCATTTGATTTAATTCGATTCCTATTTGCAAGTTCTTGAGGCTTGATTTTTAAAAATTGCATTCATTGAGTATAGTTTTATTGCTAACACTGTGTCCTAACTACACGCGATGCGACAAGATTCCAGCGACAAGCAATTTGGGTGTCCACACTACATGTGACACGACAGAATCAATCAAATATCACAGCCAATCAGAAGCGTGTGTGGGCGGTCTCTCACTGCTCTCGCAACAAAATGGATATGTTTATAATCTTAATTTATAAATATTAAACCTTTTTAACATCATTAAATGTACATAGTGAGTACATCTCTGTTATGGAATAAACACTCGTTGGTTCGCAGTGAGTTCACAGTTTTAATTTCATCTTTGTTTTCGTTTATTTTCAAAATCTGAGGAAAACTGTCTGTTTTTGCATTCAGGATGGCTATAAGGTCACTTAATATGATGATTAAACTCATATTGGATAGTTAAACTTTGAATAAAGCACATAATCACCTGAGATTCTAATCAAAAAATGTTGTGTGTCGCCATCAGTTAGGACAGATCCTCTGATGAACATAAAAAAGATACCTTTAATCGCGTTTCGCTGTGTCGCGTGTAGTTAGGACACGGTGTAATGCTGTTGGTATTTCTAAAAGAAAATTAATAGTAAGCATCATTTTACAAGTAGTGAATTAATAAAAAGAAATTAAGAGATGTATTTTTAAAACTTTTTTTGGACAGGGAACATGATACAAAATTAGGGCTCTATAAAATGTTTTTCTTTATTTTTCTGGTAATCCAATAAAGGCATTTTATTTTATCTAAGCAAATGAAAATTAAACCCTTTCATTTTTTTGGCAAACAAAGTTCTGCACAGCAGATGTTTACTGTTAAAATAAAAAAAGAAAACAAATGTGATTTCTTTGAAAATAAAACTTTATTAATATGTGGTAGTAGTATTGTTGTTACATTGAGTATTAAAACTGCATAATAGAAATATATTTATGTCACAGTTTCTTCGTGTTAAACCAAACTTTTATTTTGACGGGTTATCGTCAAATGACGTTTTACATACAAATTTCAGGAGGAATACGCACGAACGATAGGCCAGCTGCCACCAATCTGCTCTTTACCCTATTACCCTATCAGCCACTCGCTCCCCCACTATAAATACAGCCCCTTTTTCTCTCACCAGCATCTTCGTTTTCGCATTCAAATTCCACCGCCTTCCCCCGCTCCGCCTGTTCCAAATCCAAAAAAAAAAATATATATATATATATACTCTCAATCAACCGCTATCCCACCTTCGTGAACTTCCTCCAGGGGGGCAGTCAGGGATCCGACAGAGCTCTGAGCTTCCCTCTACCCTCCAGGGGTAGATCCCCTAGGGCTCCGGGTCTGCCGGACTCCCTGATTGATCCCCGGACAGTCGCCAAACAAGCTTACTTATTATCGCAGAGGAAGTGTGAACTAGTGAAAGAACAGCTGCTGTGTATGTGGTATGACGGTAGTTTTCTCAAATAAAATGGCCATATTCATATATGATGATATATTTGTGAAAACACTGTGAGCGTCATATCTGTTGTAATATCACACAATATAATTAAGAGGGTGATATTTAGTGGAGAAGACTAATGATAAGATTCACATTAATCAGATCTCTCAGGGCCGGGACCCACAATCAAACAGCAGTGAAAATTTCTTGGTCTGATCTAGGACCCCAGGGTATCAGTGGAGATCAGGTTCTCTATTCTAACTCACATTTGTCATGCAAAAACTGTCAAATCCAAGCCACCGTGGCAAGCAGGATTTATTCAGTAAATTCAAGCGTGATCTTACAACGTCTCTACAGACTATAGGCAATTCCCTCAGTTCCAGCTCCTCTGTCCGAATACATTGTCCCTTCAGCTAAGTGCCCATCGAGCCCCGAGAGAGAAGGACTGTTGCTTCCAGCAGCATCCTGACAATGAGCCGGCTTGGAAATCAGCCAGACATGGAGGAGGATGAAAGACATGTGAATTAAGATGAAAAAAAATATTAGTGACCTAGAGAGAGAGAGAAAACAATATGTAATAGCCTTTATGAAAATTCACCATAGCCTCTGTGGTGTCCATTAAAATGCATGGTTTACTGCAGTTGTTATTCACTAAACTGTGATGTTTGAATTGTGCCGAACAGATTGTACCAGATCAGCAGTGCGTTACGTATTAAACCTGTAGTTTTGTAGTTGAGAAAAGGAGATGAAAGGGGCCTGTAAAAGCAGAAACAGACAGAAGCAGGCGTGTGTGTTCAGGGCAGCAGGTGTGTTGTGATGAATGCCCGGAAGCTGAACTTCTCTTCCGTGGATCGCTCTCTGACAGTCCCCATATGGCCCTGCATATATGAATACGGCAGAGATGCGTGGTTTCATTTCCAGAGGAAATCGCTTTTACATTTGCAGAAGCCCTTGTGCGAGGCTGCTCGAAGCTCTCTGTGCTCTTACATCTAGAGCTGATCTCCAGAACAAACGTTTGCTTCTCCGTACAATGCGTCCTCTCGGCTCATTGATCTTGCTGTTCTGAGGCAGCGGCAGTTAGCAAAGCGTATTGGTCTTCCTAATTAAAAGTTTATGGCTCTCAGTGCCCTGGTAATTGTGAGGGAAAGCCCCCGGCCGTCTGAAGTCAGAGATCAGTGTGGAGGGTGATCTGCAGGAGCTTGTTGGCCATGACAGGCTGATTTATCTGTCAAACGACTTTAAAATAAAGAGACTTGAGACAAAACAGCCACAAGTAAGGTGTTTTTGCACTTGGGTGATCTTTAATAAAGTCCCCTTTAGTGGATCAAAAAAGTGAAAAATGAACCAGTTCCCTTTGCGTTCACACTGTTCCTGACCTTAAACCTGATTTCAGATCTCTTTTGATCATTTTAGTGCTGTCCGTGTCTCACAGTTTTTATTTGTTTGTTTGTTTGATTAATGGACGGTAGAACATTATTCTGCTTAATGCATGAAACCATACCTAACAAATAAATTAAATGATTGGTTTATTATTTGAATAGTGTTATTAAGATTATATTTGAATAATAATTTGAATAGTAAATGCATTTAAATCTGTTCACTCTTTTATGTTAGAAGAAAAACAGATTTGTATTGAATGCACCTATACCTTGAAACTTGTTTGTATTGATGATGATGACAATTATTATATGTGATACATACACATATATAAATAATTACAATTATTGTAATTGTTTCCTATTGTATATGTTTGCATAATAGAATGATTTTACAATTAAATTACATTGAATATTATATATTTTATATATATTTATATATAGTTTGTGTTTTATTATGTAGACAACATTATTTAATATTATCATTTATATTGTCTGTCATTTGTTCATCTGCTGTTTTGTTTTGTTTCATATAAGATAAGATTCTTGTGACTCACAAGAGTGAAATACTGGCTCTTCTCCACCGAAACACACAAACTTTGTCTAACACACACTTACGCTGACTCAAATAATCAAACATTAATTGGAAGAGATCAAAGGAATGAAGTGCATGTGTGTGTCTCTCTGTTGGTTGGAATGAGATTTCATGTCAAGTGGAGCTGATGATGATGGTGATGTCTCGCATGTCAAACCTGCTTAAAGAAAAAAAAAGAGAAAGAGACAGAGAAAGACCAAAAGAAAGAAAATTTATTTTATCTACAAAGTATTTTGTCAAAAAGCATATTTCTGTAATTCTAAAGACTGTTTTGTGAATATAATGATTTCGGTAGAGTTCATGTTTATTCATCAGTGTGTGTTCAGAAACTCGCTCCCTGGACTTCAGAGAGAGAGTTTGTGTGTGTGTGTTTGTGAGAGAGATGAGAGAGCAGTATCTAATCCTGTAAGCAGCTCAGCGCTCTCAGTGAAACACTTCTCACATCCTGTACTGTAAACCTCTGCCTGCTGCTCGGGATGCAGAATGTTACCAAGCTGTTATTTAGTTTTTTTTTTTATTTAATTATATGTAGTTTATATAAATATAGTTTTAGTGCTTAAAACATTTAATCCACCTTTCTAAAGTTTGGGGTGAGTTAGTCTGTTTCTTTTTCTTTTGAAAAATAAATTAATGCTTTTCATTCTTTTTTGCAAGGACACTTTAAATTCCTCAAAATTACAGTAATAGTGCTTCAAAAGAGTTCTATTTCGAATCAATTTTGTTCTTTTAGACTTTCTCTCCTCCTGAAATCTTGAAAAAAAGCATTATGGTTTTTACACACACAAAAATATCAATATTCACAGTAATCAGAAATATTTCTCGAGCAGCAAAGCAGCATATCAGAATGATTTCTGAAGGATCGCGTGACACTGAAGACTGGAGATCACAGCATTATATTCACATATAAAAAAAGTAATTTTAAATTATAATACATGTATTTAAAAATTTGACTAGTGAAAGTAAAGAATGTACAGCCTTAAAAATGTACTGTGGATGTACCACGGTATTTTGATGTATACTATGTAAATATACAAATAATCATTCACTGCATCAAAAAGATATGCCACGGTTCTTCTATAATACTTGACTACTGTGAAATCACCAATTCACAAATGCATTAATAAAACATTTACTGAAGAAAAAATATTAATCTACTTCAAATATGTCTTAATTTAATAATGCGGTTTAGAAAATCATGTGATGAAATGTATGTAGTTTTAAGACAAAAATGTGGTATTTCATCTATCATCACTGAACATTGCTGTAGGCATCTCACTGTAGTTTTGTAGAAGATGTTTAGCTGTTTTCTTTCTATAGATGTTTATTTCACCGGTATGCGGTAACCAGTTCAATTACGGCCCAAAGCACAGACCTCCAAACAGCCCCCAATTCCCACAGTCCTCACTGATCCCGCTGAAAATCAGTTTATGTGACAGAACGGTCATCTGCCATCACCTGGCTCCCTGCATGCGTCAGTAAAGCTGAGCTCTGAACGCCCATCAGGGTCTATTTAAGGCTGCACGTGCCCCCAGCGCTCCGTCTGTCGGGTCTGGCTGAGACGGTTTGAGCCGTCCGCCGATAGCAGCGGATCGGAGAGGACCTCTATCTACATGTGAATGAGTCATAAATGAGATGATGAGATTCACTCAACACCTGCTGACAGCCTCTGTCCCAGCATCTCTCAGAATCTGCCATGTTGTCTTCGCTGAACAGAAACTCAGTTAGATAAAGTCGTGTTTGCTTTCAGATCTGCTGTCTGCCTCAAGATCAGAACCACTCCAGATGCTATTCAGCTTGAGATTTCCAGTGGTTAATGCTTAAAGAGATAGTTTGTGCAAAAATTAAAATCGTCATGCCATGCTATCTAAGACATGTGACTTTCTGTGACTTTTAGATTTCAGAAATAACATGCTCTGTAGAGACAATGAAAGTGAATGGTGACTGACTAATTTTAGCAAACATAATCTAGCTCTGCTCATGCATTAAACACTAAGAATTGCTAAGCTTAAATCATGAGTCAAAAATAGCAAGGTGTACTGTAAAACTGCATTGAAATGTTGCGTTTTGAATGTTTATTTATTACCAGTGATTGTGTTCAAACTTTACTCATTTTTGACTGTACTAAATCATAAAATGAGCATAATGCAGTTGTTTGCAGATATTTAGGAAACATAGTAAGTTACCATACTTGTTTCTCTTAAAGAAAAAACATGCTGCTATAAAATGTGTGTTCCGTGTCGGAAAGTCTGTTTTTTTTTTGGCCTGCGTGACTCCGCCCACTGCCTATTTACCCAATAGTAAATTAGTAAAATAGTAAAACACCCCGGGTTGCCAGTTGGCAGAAAACACAACATATTCCGCCATAGAAGCCAGCAAATAAACTAGGTCAGAGATTGCAGATTCTACATGACTGAAAAATGAATGAAAGAGAGACTTGTGAAGAAACTTATAGATGCATACTGCAGTAGAAAAAAATATCAAATACATGACCCTGAAGCACAAAAGCAGCACAGGGTATATTTGTAGAAATAGGCAAAAATTTCCTTTACATCAATGGAAATCTTATTTAAAAATTGCCCTCTACAGTGGTTTGGTCCCATATATGTTTGCAGTGTGACTGATTTTATACAGTAGTTTAATAAACAAGATAAAATAAAGTGACTAACACTTTAGACACATTATTAACAGTTTTTGCTCAATTTCGCTGAAGAAAAATCAAAGCCAAAGCAGAAGTGTTGTGTGTCTCCGAGCAGGTATTTCGTTACTGAATGAATCCACACTTTTGAACAAATCAAGTGAGTCAATGATTCAGAAACACATTCACAGAAGACAGTCACTTGCCTTGTTTCTGAATGAATCTGCCATTTGAACAAATCGGTTGAATGAATGACTAAATGACATCACAGTAATTTACTGGAGGTTAGGTTTCATATTTAAAAGTATCATTTATAGAGAATATCTGTAACTTATTCCAGATTGGGGAAGTTGTTATGTTGTTAATAAACTGGAGTTAAATTACTGGAAAGTGTCTTTCCAGGCATACACACACCTGTTCAGCCCTATGCTGGTGAGATTAAAAAACAAAGTGAGAGTAGTGGTTGTGCTCAATATTATTGATTGGCAAATGAGTAGGATTTCTGAAGAAGTTGTTCTGGCCCTTGAAGAACACTAGCAAACACATTGCTAGGTGGATCTGTGTGGTGGGTACTCACCGGCCCAAGTCAAAACAGTCCCTACGATATTCTGGTCTAAAGATATTGAATAGAAAATGGAATTCTTCAAATAAAAAGAAATACCTTGTCCAATAATCACAAATACTGAGAGGAGTATGTGCTCTGAGTGCTCTCTGCTGAATCATCAGCTGTCTGCTCTGTGATTTACATCTGAGTAATAACACTCACCTACTTTTACAGCCATTGAGTTGGAAATAGTCAGCGGGGATTTGATATATTATTATGATTATTTAGACCCAGTGAACCAGACCAATTACAGACAACTTCTGATTGGCTAAATCCTATTAGTTTCCAGAAACTCATTTGTGCTGTTTGTCGTTCCACAATCGTACTCTGTTTCTACACGTGTGTCAGGCTCAGAGCGAGAGAGGTCAGCGGACGGGACGGGACAGGTCTGTCAGGTCACAAATGAAACAGATAGTACAGAGTCCAGTCTACACACACACACACAGTCAGAAGCAATTTGAGACATGTCTTCCTACTTCTCTCCCTCCACTTCTGCTCTAGACCTTTATCTCGCCTGTTTCATTCCTTTTCTTGTTCAGCTCAGTCGTTCGCCCCCAAACCTTTTTTTGTGTCTAAAATAGAAGGTGTGAGTTGTGTGTGTAGAGACTGAAGAGTCATATTGTCCCTCTCTGTTCTCTTCTGCAGTCATCAGAGTCAGACGACGTGCTGGGACCATCCCAAGATGACCGAGCTCTATCATTCTCTGTGTAAGCATCACAGACACACACACACACACAGAGACTGGTGTCTTATCACCCTTCAGAGACAGCTCAAGTCTCACCAAAATCCACAGCTGAATAAATACTGGACAGCATCTGTCTGCAGAGACCTGTTGTCAGTGGAGGTGTGTGTTTGTGTTTGCTGTCTCTGTAAGGCAGGAAACCTCCTGAGACACGCGCACACACACACACACACACACACACACACACACACACACACACACAAGTACACCCAAGGGGAACTATTCAGTGTTATACAGAGAGGACACAAACAAAATGTAATGGCGGTCAATTTTGGGTTTGGGTTAGGTTTTGAAAAAGAAAAAAAAAAGTTTAAGTACGTTTTTGCATTAGGTGTTTATAATTCTTATAAAGTAAGAATTAGGATTTTTTATTTTTTTTAAATCTTAGTTATTAGTGTAGATTAATGTTAATTTATAAATATTCTATTGCTAACTGTTAACTCATGTTTGTTCATAATAAATTGGCTAATTAAGCAAAACTTTAAATGTCAATGTATTAGTGTATGCAGAAATTGCCATTTAATATCGACTAATAATGTAAATGTTTTCTTCATATCTATTTCATGCTTGTTATTCACTAATAAAAACAGCTAGTGTTATTTTACTGTTGTTTATATACTATTATAGTATGAAGGTGCCATTGCTGCTTTTAAATGCTTTTTATTTAGCTTTAATTGATTTTAAATTCTGTTTTAGTAATAATGATAATAGAATAATATTTTAGTGCAACTTCTTCAACTACTAAGTTCCCATTACTTAACATTAGTTAATGCTTTAACAGAGAGGAGGACATTTGTTACAGTATTTATTAATCTTTGTTAAAGTTAATTAAAAATATATTATTTGTTTGCCCATTTCTATTAAATAATATTAACAGATACAACTTTTGATTGTAATAAAGTATTAGTAAATGTTGAAATGTACACGAACATATAGTTTATAATTATTTTAGGTTCATGTTATGTTATAGGATTTTTTGTGTCATATACATATACATATACACACACACACACACACATATATATATATAGTGTGTGTGTGTGTGTGTTTTCAGTTAATGAAAGCTACTTTAAATTTAGTTAACAAAAACAATAAAAAGTTAAACCACATTTTTGTGTTGAAGACTATATGTAATTTCAATAATTTTACAGTCAGATTTTGGGCCAAATTAGGTTGTCTAATTTTGATGCTAATTCTGTGCTACTAATGCTAATACACGCTTTCATTAAATATGTTTACATGCACAGCAAAGCACTGATAGCTATAACACTAAAAAACCCTGTTAGTATGAGATTTTGAAATTAGCATACAAGTTATCTTCAGTCTGTCAAGTATAACGTGCGTGCACCAGACAAGCACTTACAGCTGACAGAAAAGACAAAGTGTATCGATCGTATTTTGACCTTTTCCTAACAAGAACCCAGTTCAACCTGTTAAATGACCTTTAAAACTTGTTGACTTGTTAACCTTAACTGGTGTGAGAACATGCTTGTCAACACTCATTAACACAGACCTTTTTTTTAAACTTGTTGTTGTGAGATATTTAATGAAATGCAGCAGTTTAGATTGTGTCAGATGCTGCGCTAATAATGGATTTCACATGCTATTAAAACTAACAGACTCAAATAAACAATTCATTTATGAATCTAACATCTTTTTCACACATTGAGCATTCCTATTCAGACTCGGCTCACAGGCAGTTCAGTTCAGTTTGCAGTCTTTGTGTTAGAAACTTCACTTTTTCTCTTCTGTTTCCCTTTAGCTGACCTCAACAACGTGCGCTTCTCTGCATACAGGACAGCTATGAAGATCCGCCGGCTACAGAAAGCCCTCTGCTGTAAGTCTCTGTGTGTGTGTGTGTGTTATAAGATTAGAGCTGCATGCTTGCATCGTCTCACTCCATCGGCTCAATTAACTCAGAGAGGCCCAATTAACAGCACAAAGAGAAGGAGCGAGAAGCGTGTGTACGTGATCTCTTCCTCCGCCTCCGTGCATCACATCCTCTTCATTTGCATGTGTGTTTGTTTCTTGAGTTGTTAATTGGTCTCATTAGAAGTGTAAGCAGGGAATATGGCATCTATCGCTCCATCAAAGATGAGTAGTGTTGATGGTTCAGATGCAGACACCGTGTCCTAACGGAGCGTGACAAGCTATAAAACTTCCCTGTTAATCAGGATGTTTGTCCTAACCGGCTGTGACCGCTAACAAGACATTTTGCCAGTAGGTTCATTTCTATTTTGTAGCTCTGCTTACAAAGAAAACCTCACAAGTTCAAGAAATCACTTCCAGGACTGTATATAACACACCAAATGCATTCTGATTTAGTTTTATTGTGTAGATATTGAATATTTACATTGTATATGCAATGGTTATGCTAATTTTATAGTTTATAGGTTTTCAGTTTAAACCAGTTTGAAGTATAAAGTAATTTTTAAGTATGGCATGGTTGCTAAGGTGTTGCTATGTGGTTGCTAGGGTACCTGGGGCGGTTGTTTATTACACACAGCCATGCTGAAAATGCAAATTAGTATTATTAAAAGTATGTTTGTAATATGTAACTACTGTACATAAAGTCATTGGCTTGAGACGCACTCCTGGTTGATTTTGATGACAACTGATTTTGAGTTGGGTGAACTCATTGTTTCTCTTTCTTTCTCTCTCTCTGTCTCAGTGGATCTGCTGGATCTGGGTGTGGCTCAGTCCATGTTCCAGCAGCACAAGTTAACAGTAAACTCCCAGCAGCTGACAGTTCCTGAGGTCATCAACTGCCTGACGTCTGTCTATGATGGACTTGAGCAGGAACACAAAGACCTGGTCAATGTCCCACTGTGTGTGGACATGTGTCTCAACTGGCTGCTCAACGTCTATGACACGTATGTATTACATGCTCGCTCAGTCTCTACACTGTGACACAACAACACTCACAGAACAACTCTGCTGTTGTGTGCACAGCTAGTGGTTAATGACGCATGTCTTTTCCTGACAAACACCCAGCTACAATTTTTGGCACAGCTGTTTCAGTCATTTTATTTTCCGCATGCATTTGAAAACGTATGATTTGATTTTTAGAAATATCGTAAAATCACTTATCACCTCTTTATGTTTTGAATCGTGTGCATATTATGGAAGCCCCTTTCTGCCACTGAATAAGAAATAAAACACATTAATTGCAACTGTTTATCTTACAAATCTGACTTCTTTTCTTTCAATTGCGAGAGATCTTGCATGATAAAAACTTGCAATTGCAAGTCATAAAGTCAGAATTGTAACATTTGTAACAATTGACATTTTTCTTGCAATTTCTTGCAATTGCAATTGCGGCATAATTTCTCAGAATGGTGAGTTTAAATCTCGCTGTTTTGACTTTTTTCTGCAATTGCGAGTTTACATCATGCAATTCTGACTTTATTTCCCAACTTTATTTCTCAGAATTGTGAGTTTCAATTCTTTTTTCCCCCAGAATTGTGCGATTTAAACGTATAAAGCCATAAATCAATCACTTTTATTTATATAGCGCTTTTAACAATACAGATTGTAGCAAAGCACTGAACATTATCAAATAGGAG
>JAUMHE010000080.1:2255535-2265702 GCA_032359235.1 Enteromius mattozi
TCTTCTCCCCCGATAGCTCAGTTTGGCCGGACGGCCAGCTCTAGGAAGGGTTCTGGTCGTCCCAAACGTCTTCCATTAAAGGATTATGGAGGCCACTGTGCTCTTAGGAACCACAATTCTGTCTCTGAGCTCTTCAGGCAGTTCCTTTGACCTCATTAAAAAAATTAATCACAAAAAATGCAATAATGTATTTTCCATATAATTCTGTAAAGAATCTAGCTGTCTGTCTGTCTGTATCTAGATTTCTGTCTGTATCTGTCTGTCTGTCTGTATCTAGATGCGTGTCTGTATCTAGCTGTCTGTCTGTCTGTATCTGTCTGTATCTAGATGTGTCTGTATGTAGCTGTCTGTATCTAGCTGTCTGTCTTTATCTAGATTTGTGTCTGTCTGTGTTTGTATCTAGCTGTCTGTCTGTCTGTATCTAGATGTGTGTCTGTCTGGGTCTAGCTGACTGTTTAGCTGTCTGTCTGTATCTAGAGGTCTTCCTGCCTGTCTGTCTGTCTGTATATAGCTGTCTGTATCTAACTATCTTTGTGTCTTATCTGCTGTCTGTCTTTGTCGAGCTGTCTGTTTAGCTGTCTCTAGCAGTTTGTTTGTCTGTCTAGCTTTTTTGTCTGTATATCTGTCTGTCTGGCTGTCTTTATAGCAATCTAGCTTACTGTCTATCTGTCTTTTTTGTCTGTATCTACCTGACTGTAGCAGTTTGTATATCTGTCTGTCTGTCTATTTGTCTTATTTGTCTGTATATCATTCCATCTAGCTCACTCTCTGTCTAGGTTTCTGTTTGTATATATGTCGGTCGAACGGTCTGTTTATCTAACTGTCTAGCTGCCTTACTGTCTGTCTTCTCTGTCTGCCTGTCTATATTATGTCATCCTTTCACACCTGTCTGCCTGTTTATATCAGTGTATTTTTTTCTGTCTGGGTATCTGTCCATGAGCTTGAGATAGATAGGTATTGCTGTCTGTCTGTCTATGCATCTTCCTGTCTGGGTTCTCAGTTTCTCATCTCTCAGTGTCCATTCACACAGAACGTGATTTTTCACTCTACTGCTCTGCAATTTTATTGTTTTCTAGAAGGAGACATCTTTGGATGTTGCGCTCATGCATCACATCTCTCTTAGCATTTTTTGAATAATAATTAAAAGAAGTTAAAATTTTAAATGCAAACATTTCTAGCTAAATTCTTTTTTCTTGTTTGTGTGTCTCTCAGGTCTGTTTAATCAGGTGTCATCAGCGGGTGATACGTGTGATCAGAGGCAGTTGGGTCTTCTGCTGCATGATGCCATTCAGATCCCTCGACAGCTGGGAGAGGTGGCAGCCTTCGGCGGGAGCAACATCGAGCCCAGCGTCCGAAGCTGCTTCCAGCATGTGAGTGAACACACACACACACACACATCAGTGAATTATGATGATCACAGCGTGTGTGTTTCACTCTGATATGTCTTTGTTTATGACTGATGTTCTATTCAGTTATAGAGCAGTGTGAATTATTGAAGCCTTCTGCTCGTGATATCCTCACATTACCTCACACAACACTGTGTGTTAATGGTGTTGTCAGCATGAGTGTTCATATTTTTGTCCTCCAGTCATTTCACTAGTGTAAATCCTACAGCAGTTAGACTGGAGGCTATAAATACACACTTTAAAGAGAGAGAGAGAGGCATCCCCTTCAAGTGTTCTATCTATCTATCTATCTAGTTATCTGTCTGTATCTATCTATCCATCTGTCTCTGTCCATATGTCCAAATGTCCTTGTATCAGTTCAATCTGTCTTTCTCATCCATCAGTCTGTCTGTCTGTTCTGAGTGGTTTGATTGCTTTCTGACACACGTTGTCAAATCTGAAATGTTTTGAAGAGACAGAAATTGTCATTTATAAATGAGTAAGGATGAGGAGGACAATTCAATCAGAAGTGACTGACAGGAAGAGATGTCTCCTCTGTGGAGAGGAGAAGAATGCAAAAAACTGGAAATGAAGGCTAGGTGTGAGTTCGAAGGAGGAGGACACATTGCTGGGCAACATCCCAGATGAAAGCTGAAAGCAGAAATAAACGAATGATGAAAGACAGATGAGCGGAGGGATGACAGACAGATAGTCAGGACAGTGTCACACCTGAAGCCATTTACAGTCCCTCAGCGCTGATGGATGGAATCACCCAAACACACAATTTCTCTTCCCTTTCCTCTGTCTCTTTCTCTTGTTGCTTGAGTGTCTGATCGTCAACAGGTCAGAGTTGAGAGCTGTGGGTTATGACATCACAGTCTCATACACTGAGTGTTTCAATGCTAAGTGACATTTAAAGACTTTCGCATCAGTACAGTCCACCGCTGACATCACTGCCAATAACGTTACTGCTGTACAACAGATGAATTCCTGCCAAAATCCCTTCACCACTGTCTTATTCCATCGTTTATTTGCCTTTGTCTTGTTTGTGTCAGAAATTTGAAATATGAGAATGTGTTTACCACAGAGTTCAAATAATTACAGGAATGTTCCAGTATCAAAACAAACTCCATAGGCCGCATCTTTGGCATTCTGACGATACCACAGAAAATCATTTCAGGGAAGCAAAGAAAGAAGAAATAAATATCATGTTTACAGTAATGCACTTGAAAGACAGCCAGGATAAACATTAAAATACAGGCTGTTTTAAAAATACTATAATCGATGGATACTGTATGTTAAAGGGATATATCATCCAAAAATGAGAATGCAAGAAAAGGTAGTTTGAAAATACTAAAGGTACTTTTTTGTTGTTGCTTTCTCCCTTCTATTAAATGAAAGTTAGTCAGTAGATGCTGACAAGAATGGTTTCATTTTTGGATGAACTGTACCTTTGATGTGAAAAAAATCATTTATTACCCTTGCCTGTGTGAAGTTCTTTCAACTGCATGACCAATCAACTTTAATGTGATATGTTCAATAATAACAGAAAGATTGTTTACAAACAGAGAAGTGAAGAATGACTTCAGTAATTAAGCCTCAATCTTAATAACCTTCATCCACATTAACAGTATTCCCACTGCTAAAAGAATGATTTAGAGGCTTTACAACTCAAAGAACATATTTATATATATAAAAATATGAATGTAAGCTCTTACACAAGTGCCACATACTGCTTTCAAACCCATCACAATGTCTTGCTTCATTGATTTCCTTTATAAGTGCATTACTGTATGTCACAATTAATTCATGTGCTAATATCACTGATTCATGATTTTATATATATATAACAGAGATCCTTCTGAGAATTCAGAAATAGACTGTATGACAGATGAAACGTAATATTGTATTTGTACAGTTAGCTAATATTCTCCGCATTGCTGTGGTTAAAAGTGACCCGGTAACTGCAAACAGTGTGACTGAGTCCATGAATCCTCAGGCTTCACAGAAATATTTATGAGACTGTTATATCTCCATAAATGCAGCCGTGCGATTGACAGTCATTTACGGTGGTCTGGTAGAAAGTGCTCCGTTCATCATCTTGATTTCAGACGGGCTGCATTGTTTATGAGTTATTCTCTCATGGGCTTTCTGAAATCCCTCCCTGATTGGCTGTTTGTGCTTACCCTCTGTTCTCAGGTGACCAACAAGGTGGAGCTGGAGCCGAGGCAGTTTGTTGATTGGATGAGGCTGGAGCCGCAGTCCATGGTATGGCTTCCGGTTCTGCACAGAGTGGCTGCAGCAGAAACAGCCAAACACCAGGCCAAGTGCAATATCTGTAAAGAGTTCCCCATTGTGGGCTTCAGGTACACACACACACACACACACTAATGACCAGTTTACTGTACATTATGAAAAAAAGAAGAACCTACGCAAACTCAACAGTCAGTGCAATAGATCTGAGAAGTATTCTGGCACACATTGAGAATTGATGCACTAGACAAAGCTTGATATCAAGCAGATCTGTGAGAGATTTAGGACACACACACACACACACATGGGTGTGCGCCGTGCTGTCTGGGAGCAGAAAGGTTAGATTCACTCCTGAGGCCCAACATTCATCTAAATGTCAGCATCTGATAGCACTCTAAATAAGAGAGAGACTGATGAAAGAAATGGAGGACAGACGGATATGGTCAGTGCCGTTCTTTTAAAAGTTCAGCTTTAAACTATCACTGTCGTTGTTAACATTAATGTTGACTAATGTAGTTAATCAAGATTAATTGATTTGTTCCCATTATAAAAGAAGTGTTGTATATAATAAATAAGCCATTAAAATCTGTAATTAATTTGTGCATTATAAATATTATACACACTTAACAGAATTTTTTTTCATTTCAGTCTTTGTATTGTAGAATTTAGCAACTGTTAAAAAATATCAGCTATATGTGAAACACTCTATTAATTGTAATAATGGTAAAATCACCAGAAGACTGCAGTAAAATCAATAATTATAGCAGTAAAACATATTTAATGCACTATTATTAATAGTGTTTTGCTTCAAAGGTGAGCCAGAATTTATAGTCAGCATGAGCCATGTGCAGAAGTACAGCACCATAACTGCAGGTGAAACATAGTGAAAGTGTGTGTTAGAGTGATGTCACAGCCTCCGTGGTGCCACTGTGTGCTCCTGTCACAATAGGTGGTGACCTTTTCAAATGTCATGCATACATACATAATGCTGGTGTATTACTGATAATCCTGCCATGTTTAGCATCTTTGGCTCGGTCACACTGACAGCCTCCTCCGTCTCTGGAGGACTGAGCGCATCAGACCGCACCATCTCGTCGTCTGAGGTGTTTCTCTGAGCCAGAGATTCAGTCGGACGTTTGACGAAGGAGATACGGAAAGAGTTCTGTCAGTGATGGATAGCAGAGATGACTGAATGGAACGAGAAAGAGGAACAGAGAAATATAAAGTCAGAGTCAGTCAAGCTGGATTTATCGAGACCTGTGGGAAAAAAACAACAACTTTGTGTTAATGGGGAAAAAAATCCTGGGGCGTAATTCGTTTAAACTTATGAATTCGCTTACAAAGCCTTGCAAATGTAATTAATTGTTTGGCAGATTAACAGTTGTTAATTGTTAAAGCAGTAATCCACTAGAGGCTGTGCATTAGAGTCTTTTTGCTGCGGTTGGGGGTTTAGCTGTTCATGGCGGTTAAGCGGTATTCCCTCTGTGCCGACAAATGACTTTTTACAAGTTCTTTTGTAAATTGGTGCTGTGGCCAGAGACGCAGTCCAGCGGGAATAGCTTGTGAGTAAAGTTAAATTGGGCTTAATTGATATCACCCGTCACTGTTACCTTTCTCACCTCTCTTTACTGCCCTGTCAGTAAAAGTGTTGTCTATTAAAAGTTTAGTTAGATCATTCAAAGTGGACTGTCGTTTAAATGTCTTTAAATGAAAACTCCGCACTTTATGAAACTAGAGCCATTCACATAAAAACGTGAGACACAGTGCTCAAGAATTGTTTTGAAAAAATAGCGAAACAAAACTTGGTTTCACGGTGTTACTTTAAAATGATTTGATTATTATTGTTTTAATATGCCTTAGGACACCCATTACTGAAAATAAAATCTCTGTAACTTGCAAAGTGTCAAGCCTTATTGGTTTATTTTTCAATATCTTCTAACTTCATCAAATTGGATTTTAGATCAGATATCCGTTTTAACTTTTAGAAACTAATATAAAAGCTTTTGACCGAAGTCCTGATGGTGTGATATTTAGTCATTCTCAGCAGGGGCCTCAGTGTTATATTGTGCTTTCATACGCGCCGCCCCAGAGAGACAAGGAGTGTTTTCAGAAAATGCAGAAGGTTTTTACTGTCATATCATTTATGCAGAAGTTCAGTGGAAATATTGCACACTGGAGGAATTATATTCTATTGAATTTGCATTTCCTGGAGAGACAAAAAGAAACCAAAAGCAAACAACTCACAGTGTGCGGTCTTCCTCCACACTCGATTTACATTTATATGAAGAAAATGTGTGAAATAAAAACATTTCTAAACTGTGTGGTAATGATGTTATTGAATCAAGCGCGACGCGACTGGAGTAAATGAGTCCTCTCAAGAGGACTGTCAGTTTCAGAATAATTCAGAAACAAGTGGATAATAGTTGGACAAAACTACAGAACGGCTGCTTTGGAGTTATGGGTATAATGAATCCAAAAAATTCTGTCAATGTTTTCCACTGTTAGCCAAGAAGGATCAGTTGCAGAAAAAAAGTTCATGCTGCTTTTTTGTACAGTGAAGGCCCATCATATTAATTGTCAGTTTTCTTTCTCTCTTTGCAGATATCGCAGTTTGAAGCACTTCAACTATGATGTTTGCCAGAGTTGTTTCTTCTCTGGTCGCACAGCGAAAGGTCATAAACTGAACTACCCCATGGTGGAGTACTGCACACCGGTGAGTTAGCAGAGCTTGAACGTCTGCCCTTCTCATACAGTCTCTCTCTACCCATCAAATCAAGGCATGTGTAATGGAGCTCGCAAATTGGAGCTCATAAAAGAGACATTTTGCATGAATGGCCATTACAGTGGGCTTTCAGTGGTAGAGCTGTGGCTCTGTTCCAAAACCTGTCTACTGCCTACAAAGGCAGCTAGCTCTGAAGACAACCTATCTGGAACAGTGTAACTAATTTGAAACGCTCTACATACCAAGGTAACAGGAAGAGTTTTCTGGCAAGGTTATGAGCAAAAGTTTTTCCACTAAAATTAATGGAATGTTAGCATAACATTTATTTATACTGTATACCATTTATGGAACTTTTTTTCTGAATAACAAAAAACAATGCTTATTAGCATGCATATTTCTAGAATATTAGACATTTATTAGTGCTAATTAAGCGCAATACCTAAACTATTAATAAGCAGCAGATTAGGGAAAAAGTTGGAAAGAGCTGTAGTTAATAGTTAACAAGTGTTACCTGTTTTTCCCAAAATTCTTTTTTTTTTTTCCAAATTCCATTTTTCCCATTTACGTTTTTTAGGATTCCGTTTTTTTTCATGTACATTTTCTGGACTTTTTCTGTTTTAACGGTTAAATTAAATGTTATTATTTAAGGTAAATACTTAAATTAGGTAAAACAAATACATTTTAAGGCGCTGTGAAATCTTTTATTTTGTAATGATTTTTATTTTCAGAAATATTGTGCGTTTAAGCAAATTATTTCTGTCACAGTTTCTTCAAGTTAAACTGAACCTTTATTTTGACGGGTTCCTGCGAAGACCTTTAAATTTCTGTTTATTAATCTTGCTAACTACTCTTCAGAAGAGCCTTAGCTTCAGCAGCACATCTTTTGAGTTTTTATCCAGCTGGGACTGTGATGTGTGGTCGTGTGCAGCAGCTCACGGTATGAGAGTAATGGCGAAGGTTAGTTTCTCCTCCACCGCTGCAGGCGAGATGGAGAGTAGTTAAAACTCAGAGGGCCTTGATCCATTAGCTTCACCGGCAGGATTTCCTCCCACCTCCACAACACATGCTCTGTGAAACCTGAAAATTAAGGTGTTCAATCTAACAGTTCAGTTTGAGAGCGTGAAATTGAAAAGCTGTCGCTGTCATTGATCAGCATGACAAAAGGTAAACCAATTTCTTTTTGCTCTCTTTGACTATTTACTGAAGACAGAATAATGATACAACTTAAAAACAATTTTAACTGGCACTTAAGCAAAGAAATGCCTTTCTTTAGCCATATCGATGGCTGAGTGCAGTGTTGTCCATCCAGTAGGTGGTTCAGTTGTTTTTTGTGTGGTGTGGTAAAGTGCTTCAACAAAAGTTTGTAGGTTTACTCTGAGCTCAGAGCTGGTTGAAAGTCAACACGAAAATGTAACGTTTTAAATCAGTTGAGATGTAAAACAAATTGCGATACAGTTGGTGTTGGGAGTATCTCTGAGGGGAACTGACTTCTTCTTGTGTTTATTTTGGCACCCATTTTTATTTTAGTCTTAGTTCTGTCTCAGATCTCTGTTTTAGTTATCATATTTCATCAACCTTGAAATGAAAACCAGAGCTGAAATTCTATAGAAATAAAACGCTTATTCCGCAAGTTAAGGAAGCCAAACTATTGGGTATCATCCTGGATAACAAATTGTCATGGTCAAATCATATTGAGAATACAGTGTAGAGAATAAGAAGAGTGGAAGCTAATGTAGACAATATTTTATGTTTGATATAATAGTGTTGGATAGTCTCTTCTTCTCACAGCTGGACTGATGTCAGATAACATGGAGCAATGGTACAAATAAGGATTTGAGGAAACTCCAGTTGTTACTAAGTAAGGCAGTGATATTAATCCTCCAGTGTATGGAAGAAATATTAATAGTATGCATTTTAATCTTAAATGTCTAAGAAGGGAAGATAGAGTGACTGCTGTAATAGTTTTTACAACATGGAAGGTTTTACATTTTAAAACGCCTTTGGATTAGTATAATAAATAACAATCTGTTGTTCATATGAATATTCTGCTACTGTAGATGAGCGATATTAAAAAAAGTCAAAGAGAAGTGTTTTTTAGAATCATTTTATAGTTAATTCAGACACTGAAGACTATGCACTATTTTATTTTCACATTTTCTGATCATTCTGTCTCTGTCGTTTTTATTACTACCTTACTTTTGAATCGAGAGGTGTCCCACCCCCTAGAAAAACAAACTACGTTGTTCCTAAAGCTCATTAGGATACACACACATTCAAACATTACAGAAACGACTGTCGTATTCAGATAACCAGGATGTTCCTTGTTTGATGTCTGCTAGCAGCGAGCCACGTTTGTGACTTTGAACTAAGCGTTTAGCCGCAGGGTACTCCATGTGGATCGGTTCTGTAATAAGTTTATGGTGCTGTTCTATGAAGCATCAGATAAAAGACCACTGGCCCCAGAATATCGATCATAAGTGCGATATTACTTTTATGCAGCGGTTCTATAAAGAAGTAGTTAATATCGAGTGACATTTTCAACACAATATGGCCAGCTTTTTGTTTCACCAACAAAAAGGGTTTACGATGTTGTGAGCTATAGAATTGTAATTCTAGATGAGAAAAGTGAGTGCACAGACAACAACACTCAGCCTATTAAATTACTAGACCAGAACTAACAGTTTTATAATAAGATTGTGTTGACAGCACTGAGCTAGAAACTGCTTTCTGAAGCCCACCAGCCACTACTTAATACATCAGTCATTGATAATGTTGTTTTCTTGTTTGGATGTAAACTCTCATTTCTCCATCATTTCTTTCCAGTCGTTAGTTCGCTCTGTTTTTGATTGGCAGTTATCCTGAATTCATCACTCCTGTCAGACCTTTATCACACAGACCACCAGCAGTTGTGAAATATCCGCACACCTTCATCTTGACAGGAAGACAATGTCTTTCATTTCCTTTCAAACTGACGAATCCCAGAGAGCGCATTCTGGAAACACACACACACACATAGACACAAGAATAAAACAAATTTACCTCGATTCAACAGCAAATACTGTCATCAGCATTCGGTGAGCAGAAGATCAATATTGAACAGAATATGCTTTTGTGGCCCTCGGTTGGGCTGTTACGCCGTTATTGCTTTTTCATTGTGTTGATATTGCTTTTTGTTGTTGTGATATGGTTTTTATTAGTTGAAGGATACAAAGAGTTTCTTTAGCCCAGTGTCAGAGTAAATGAGTAATGTGTTTTGTTCAACTCGTGCTTTCAGCGGGAACTTCAGCCCCTTTTAAAAGGAAAGCTCACCCAAACATTGAAAAGCACCATTTATTAACATTACTCATGTTATTATATTTGTCTGATATATATTTTTTTTTTTTCAACAGTGAAAACCCAATTTCTACAAGCAATTTTAGAGAATAATATTATGTCTGCTCATGTTTACTCAATGAGGTCAGTTGAAAGTATGTAGTTTTCTGGTATCAAGCTTATATGATAATATTTTATATTATTATATATTATATAAAGTTATATTTATATATTAAATATATTTATAAATAATATAAATTATCCCCAAAAAAATATATACATGTAAATATTTTCAAAATATGCCCTGTATGTGTGTGCATTTATATAATAAATATAAATAATACACACACGTATATTGCATAAACCAAAACTTTTATTTTGGATCCAATTAATTTAAATTAATTATTTGACAGCACTAATATACAGTATTGTTCAAAATAATAGCAGTGTTTTTTAAAACGTGAGTAAAGCTCAGAATTCTTATAATATTTTTAT
>JAUMHE010000080.1:2268689-2279816 GCA_032359235.1 Enteromius mattozi
GAAATAAAAATATTATAAGAATTCTGAGCTTTACTCGCGTTTTAAAAAACACTGCTATTATTTTGAACAATACTGTATATACACACACAGACCTATATTTATTCATGTATTTATTTACATTTACATTTTGTCATTTAGCAGACACTTCGACAATGGAAGTAAATATAATATAATATAATATAATATATATTCCTGAACCAAATTTGTCTATTTTGCATATTAGATTTGAGACATGGCTGATATTTCTCACTCAAAAGGCTAAACAAAAAAACGAAGGAAAGCAAAAACAAATCTTTGGATAAGGTAATTGGCTGTGGTAATTAAATATGATTTTCTATCCTTCAGCCTCCATGTTGAACTTTTGGTGGTTGTGCGATCTGAAGTTCATAAGTTCTGTCAGTTTGCTTTGAGAGTTTAGCAGACAGAACTGGAGACAGAATCCCTCTGTAATGCATGAGCTGTCACATCCTTGTTTCTCGGTTGGTCTCCCAGTCTGCAGCAGAAATACGATTTGGTTGGTGAATATGTGCAGATTAGGAAGACTTTGAGTAGAGACGCAGACAGAGGAGTCCTGGACTGAAACACCTCACTCGGCTCAGTAGACAAATGGAGAATGAGATGAGCGTAGAAGGACGGATCAGTGCTGGATCTGTGTGTTTGAGAGAAAGAAGTATAGTAGTGATGGACTAATAAGCTGTGTTCTCTCATTATACTGCATTTTACTCAGACTGACCTAAAACGCTTGTGTGTGTGTGTGTGTGCACTGCTTGAGTCTGCTAACACCTCTGCTGCTAATTTTAAGCCCTTCTAAATATAAAGGAGTGGAAACTTGTGTTTTCAGGTCAGAGATATTATGTAAAGAACCTTCAGCAGCTATTCCCATTTGTTAGCAAAGCAATGATGCAAGTGTGTGTTTGTATGTCACCTAATTAGAGGAAATATGAGCTGTACCTTCTGGATGGCTTCCAAAGCTTTGCTATTGTATGCGGTTGCTAGGGTACTCTGGGATGTATTTGCTTTCTGGCCCAGATAAAAGATTTGACTGCCAAGATCTGTGATATTCTGTGCTCAACGAGTCTCTAAGACAATAACATGTTTGTTAGGTGAAAATAGACATAACTCTAAGTTTTCATTCTTATAATACCAGAACATACATCTGTTTCTCAGTAGATGTATGTTGCTGTTCATTTTTATTCAGTATTCAGCAGATCATTGAGATTAAGTGACAGTAAACACATTTTAGAAAATTACAAAATATTTATTTTTCAAATAAATGTTGTTCTTTTTAACTTACTATACATCAGATAAACCTTTTTTTTTTTTTTCAAAAATAAAAGCAGCAAAAATTGTTTTCAACCTTGATAATGATCAGAAATGAGCACTAAAATCAGTATATTAGATTGATTTCTGAAAGATCATGTGACACTAAAAATTAAAGATGCTAAAAAATAAGTAAATTACAATTTAACAAAAATTCACATAAAAACTGTTATTTGTAATAGTTTTTTACAATATTACAGTTTTTTACTGTATTTTTAGTAACACTTTACAATAAGGTTAATTAGATAGCATTAGCTAACAACATTAGTAAACATGAACTAAGAATGAGCAATACTTCTACAGCATTTATTAATCTTAGTTAATATTAATTTCAGCATTTGCTAACGCATTATTAAAATCACAAGTTATGGTTGTTAACATGAGTTAACACACTGTGAACTAATGTGGGCTAACAAAGAAACGACTATATTTTTATTAACTAACATTAACAAACATTAATAAATACTGTAATAAATGTATTCTTCATTGTTTGATCATGTTAGTTAATACAGTAACTAATGATAACAAATGACACCTTATTGTAAAGTGTTACCGTATTTTTGATCAAATAAATGCAGCCTTGGTGAGAAACTTTCTTGCAGAGAAACTTTTTAACAGCATTTTAGATATAATTGTACAATTGGCTTGTACAAAGAGGTTCAAACCTCTCATGATTCAGCCTTAATTGTATTAAAAGTTGCTTTGAACAATTGTTAATAAAGTAACTCCACGTCCTCATCCATCATTTTTGTGCCTCTCTCATTTTCAGACCACCTCAGGAGAAGACATGCGAGATTTCACCAAAGTCTTAAAAAACAAGTTCCGCTCAAAGAAGTATTTCGCCAAGCACCCTCGTCTGGGATACCTGCCTGTCCAGACGGTCCTCGAAGGAGACAACATGGAAACGTAAGCATCTTGAAAGAGACTTAAATGCGTTGCGATTGTTTGAATTTGACTCTCCGCAGGCTTTGGCTTTCTGCCGCTTCCAGTCATTATCCGTCTTCACCCGGAGAGCTTTTACAGTCTTCACGCAGTGAGCTTATTCACACTGCAGGGTTCGAAGAACTTTTGAGAAGTGTGAAGAATGGCAACTGACTTCTTTTCTGAGTAGAAGTCTTGAAATCTGAGAAAGAGACAGGATCTAAAAGCAGTGAAATGCCAAGGCTAACACATTGTACTACTAAAAACTCAGATGCAGAGATGTCTTTATTTGCGCTGTTGTCTAAAAGGTGTTTGCTTAACAGGTTTTAAGTATGGAGTCCTGTAAGAAATCACTGAATTTGCTTCAAATGGTTGGCCTTTTGCTTTCTGTCAAAGTCTGTTGGTTTCCACGTGCTAGGTTTGAAATTTCCACTTGAATTGAATGATACGCCACATTAGTAATCAAGCCTTAGCCCTGGGACACCTTGAGTATAGGCTGTGTCTGCCCAGAGCTGCTGTTCAAATGTTATCATGTCAACATGTCTCGCTTCATAGTGCTGATTTTCTGTCTGTACAGAAATGTTGATATATCTTGAAATATATCCTCTGCATAGAGGTCTCTGCTGCGATGTGAAAGCGGCAGTGAGTAGCTTTTCTAAACGCTTTAATTAGATTATCCGCTCTCTACTCTAAAGATTCAAGCTGGTTGTGATCTCTGTTCAAAATCCTAGAAGGTTGTGCCTTGCGTTCTACTGCTGACCTTCTAAAGGTGTTCAAAAAAAGGTCCATTGTCTCTTTCAAAAGGGTAGCAATGTACGGTGCACAGAATAGGGAACTTCTCCACCCTTATGCAAAACTCCTATTGGATTTCTATCGGAATGACTGGAATTCACCTGCAAAAAAAGGCACCAGGAATAATTCACCAAAAAATTTAAATGTGTATTTTGTAGAATTTTTTATTAGAAATACTATGGAAGACAATGAGGACCAACTATTAGATTATCAACTTTCTTTAAAATATCTCATTTTATGTTCAGCATACGAAGGAAACTCTTACAGGTTTGGAGCAACATGAGGATGAGGGTGAACTATCCCTTTAAGGCAGGATAATAACTCAAGTAGAACCTCTTAAGTGATTTTTTGAAGGATACGAACAAAGATATGTCACACATATCTCTTAAACTCAACAAATTCAAGTTTATAGCATACTTAGTTTAGAAGAATGCTAAATACATAGTATAAAATACACATATTAAATTTGAATAATTAATTAATTATATTTAATAGACCCTTTTGGACCACGTACTGTTGAGGCAAATGGAAATGCAAGAATTATATTTGTTGTAGTTTCCTCTCAACACTATAGATGTACCCGACTATGATGACTTCTGCTGCTGAGAACTCTGGGAATGTGAAAAGGTCCCATAATCAACACTTCTCTCATTTTGCCTGCCAAATTGCATAGATTTTTTTTCCCACCGAATTTGTCACAATACATTTTACGCTAAAGATACATGCAATGCTGGCTTAGAATTTGAACAAAAGAAGGCATCTTGGAAGGCAGCGCGATTATGCAGCCTGTCTTGTGCCTCCGTGTTGGGAACGTGCCTACTGTATAATGTCTCAAAATGCCGCCCCAGGCAGTTCAGTGTTTTTGGAACAGAGCCCAAGTGTGGCCAATTCAAGAAAATAAGGAGTTATGCAGTTCCCACTATAGCCTTATTTCCATATACTACCGTTGATTAAAGCACTTCAGGTTTTCCACTGGGACCATTTTGTGATTTTGTGTCAGAAAGAAGCTTCTGCTAAATGACGGGGGAACTGCAGATGACCCATTTCTTCAGTTGGTCTTGATTATAAATCCGAAATGACTGCTCACGCTGCACAGGCTTCCTGTCGTTCCATGTTAGTGTGACGTTCAACCGATCTGAGCGTCGGTGATAGCAGACTGTTTGATTTTCAGGTTTCTTAACAGACGTGCTGCGGTGAACGCCAGCATGAGTAAACTCCATCGCCACGTGTCAGATTTAACAAAGAGTGATGACCGCGCTTGAAATATATTAAGAGCGCTTTCCAAATGCAAAATGAAAGCACACAGTGTCTGGTTTTCGTGAAATTCTAGAGCGCCAGGGGATATTGACCGATTTTTATTAGCCAGCCCGTGTTTGTTGACTCTGTCAGCACCAATTTACAGAATCCCTCGTTACTTTGAGTCCAGTGCTCTGTACATTGTTATACACCAAACCAGCCATTTAACAGCCCAGATAACTGGAGTGTTTGGTCTTTGACACGGCTCATATTTCTCCCTCTTCAGCCGAACTGAAAGCCAACATCAAATCATAATAGACTCTCTTTTATGTTCTTAATACACTTTCATGGTCAAACAAATCATCAGCACTAGGAATGTGCATCTCTATAACTGAGGCCGATGTGATATGCCCCACTTTCAAAATAATAAAAGTATCGCATCTGCTAATACTAATATATAAATAAATAGTTTTGTTGTTTTTTTTACCAATGCAGCTATGTTAGAAATGATGCATTGCGATACAAATGTGAAATTGTATTCAATGCACACTTTTTTAAATTGATGCATTGCATTGTTAACTTGCATTGCAATGCATTGTTGCATTGTTAACTTTAATGCAGATGAATCAATGAATCCAACACAGTCTCATGACCAATTCATACGAGTTGGTTAATCCATGCTAATTCATACAAATTCATACCACCTAACCTAATTTGTCTAAACCCCAGTGATGGGTATGTTTAGGGGCAGGGTTAGGTGTAGGTCATACTTACGAATTCATACGAATTGGCAAACTCGTAAAATACGTATGATTTAGCAAAAACCTTATGAATTCGTACGAATGACCTACACCCCTAAAATTACCCTTCACTGGAGTTTTAGACAAATCATACAAAATCATACAAGTGAGGTCATACTCATTTGCACAAATTAACCAACTCGTACGAATTGGTCGTGAGACTGGGCTCATGAATCTTACCGTCCCTTTTCAGCACACAGAAACAACTTTCCTCCTGTGCAGGTTACTAAATATAAAGTGAGAATGTAATGGATCTTTTCTTTCATATTGTGATGCACATTCAAGTTGAAAAAGGGAAATGCAGGACTTGGTTCTGTGCGTTAGCTGTTGATTGGATGTTGAGATGTGGGCAAATGATTGGAAACGTCCAGCATATGTCACCAGAGAGAAGTCTGCCATTTTACTGGAAGAGGGCTTGTCATTTCTTGGCAGTCAATGGTACAGTCACAACTCTCCTGGTTTTCATCCAAAATATCTTAAACTGTGTTTTGAAGACAAACAAAGCTTTTACGGGTTTGGAACAACATGGGAGTAAGTAATAAATGACAACATTTTCATTTTGGGGTGGAGTAACGCTTTAACCAACAGCTAAATAATCTTTTAAGCTGCTGTTATTAAAGCCCTACCAAAATCTTGATCCACTCAGTTTCTGACGGATAAAAGTTTGGCTCATTACAGAGCGTCACATTACAGAAGTTAAATGAGCTGTTAAAGCCATTTCATCTAGACTTTTGCTCTTTTAAGCAACTTTTAAACATTATTAAAACCCTTTTCCTGCCTTTGCTGACCTTCCTACATAAAACAAAAGTCATTGTAAGTCACTTTCTGTCATCTGATGGTCTAGACCTCTCGAACCGATCTAACCTTGAATATCCCAGCTCGCAATTATCGTCTCATCTGTTATATGGGTTTCTTTAAAAGAAAAAGATGACACTTTTCATCATCTCTAAGAGACACTGAAGTTCACTAGGGTTCTCCAGCAGATTAAACTTGTCCCTGACGAGTCGGAGCGGAGCGTTTGATCTTTTGCGCCTTGCGCTATATGCGATTAACAGCAAGTTTCACTTGAAAAGACACTGAAATGGAATGAAAATTAATGAAAGATTAAAGATTGGTTTGGAGATCTGATTCGCCTAGTTTTGAGGCCAGATGTTGCTCTGTGTGTGTGCAAAAGAAATTCAAATAACAGTTGCTTTATTAAAGCCGATAGTTCACTCAAAAATGAAAGTTTAGTGTTTACTCATCCTCATGTTGTTTAAAACCCACATAACTTTATGTAGAAGTCCAAAGTAGGTCTTTAGAAGAAAGTTTATGCTGCTGTTTTCCAAACAATTAAATCATTGAGTGACCAGGGCCAAACCAACAAAAACACAATAAAAGCGAAAATACAAACAGGTTCCTAGATAGCACACGTACATCTGTAAGATGTCTGTTAAAGATCTCTTGATCTGGAAAGCATCTGTTGTCTACAAACATCTGGCAGACGTCTTTTAGATGTCAGTTTTACATACATTCTAAATCATAAACATCTTAAAGACATCTAATAGATGTCTATTTGACATCTAAAAGGAGACGTCCAATAGACGTATTGCAGATGAGCAAACAACCTAAATAATACGTCTTGCAGATGTAAATTCAGATGTCAAATACACATCTCCTTGATGTGTGTGTGCTATCAGGGTGACGGCGTGCAAATTTTTAAAAATGGAATTTGAAACTGTTGTGGTTACAACAAAGTATTTGCCGAGCAACACACAGATGCAGAAACAAAGAGGTGTTTGTTTGTAGGGTAATTTAGAACAGCTTCAAACACATATCAACCAGTTAAAATCAAGGACAGGAACTATCAGTTTTATACAACTTCCGCAGAGCCAATAAAGTCATTCAGGTTTTGTATGACATGAGAGTCAGTAAATAATGCCGTATTATCATTACACTTTTTGTATTCATTTGTCGATCAGTCAGTAAGTCCAGTATTCTACACTGCCCCCTACAGTACCGGAAGAGTATTTCAGCCAGAACACCTCCACATCCTTGTGTGTGGATCTGACCCCCACATTGTGTGACCTCTGACCCTAAAACAAAATCTGTTCCTCCCTACCCTCCCCCCACTCCCCCTCCTTCCCCCTGGTTTTTGTTTTTCTTTCTCCCTCTTGCAGTCCGGTCACTCTCATCAGCATGTGCCCGGAGCAGTACGAGTGAGTATCGACAGTCCTCCTCCTCTTCATCTTCCTCAGCACAGCATGCCGCTCACATCAATGCACGCGCGGAATGGCAGATCCACCTGCACCCCCTTCCCACCTCTCTTTTTGTTTTTTATTTTCCGTCTAACCTTCTTCCTCAGTTCATCCACCCAATAACACTTGGCCTTCCCTGTAGATCATCAGACACATTTCATGTTTAGAGTCGTGTTTGGTGGTAATTATTTTTGGATTGTGCTTTTGTTTATGTGTGTGTTTATGTTTTCAGGCTTTCTCCATCGCCACAACTCTCTCATGACGACACACACTCACGGATAGGGCATTACGCCAGCAGGTATATCTCACTGACACAAACCACACTTACGTAATTCAAGAATTAGCATAATTGCACATATCTGACTAGTAAAAACTATGGCGTCAATCACGTAAATGTCAAAGGAATTATCAAATTAATTGCATACATCTGTATTGCTTGGGAATAAATGGTTGTGAATTATGGTTACACTTTAAAGAGATGTTGTTACAAAGTAAGTACACTCCTAAAAGTAAGGTTCCTTTTAGTAAACAGTTCTTAAGAGAACAGTTTTTCTTAGTGTGAAGAATTTTTATTTACAATTACTTTTTCTCCCACAATAACAAATGTTTTGTGGAATGGAACAATTCCATGGATGTTAAAGGATCTTTGTGGTCCCATTAATGCCAAAAAAAGAACCCTAAAATACTAAAAAGCACTAAAATAAATGTGTGTGAAAAGTGTGTGTGTATCATCTTTATTATTATTATTATTATGCAGGTTAATATGGTCATATTTTTTTTCCAAGCACTTTTTACCAATTCCAAACCACATCAATCCTAATAACCACTGTTAATTTCGTATTTAATCTTTTGTGATATATAACAGTTAATAAGGACTGGAAGTGAAAAATGACTCATACTCAGGTGTGCATAATTATTAAAGCTGGTTTTCTTTTACCGACAAAATGTGCCCCCCCCAAAAAATGAGATTTAGCTGAAAAGTCAAAAAATATTAAATGTCCATGAGAAATCTTCAAAACTAATGCAGAACAGAAATTAAAAAATTGATCATGACCACACTGTATTTCTGTTTTCATTAGAGTTACTGTAGTGTTGACAGTATTTAGTGCTGTAACTGTATCATAAGATCTTGAGCGGTGACAGATGAGCAGCAAAAACGCACACATGCTATCTTAGACCTCTGACTCTCCTCCAAAGCCAATTTAATCTGCTGCCACATACTGTATATTAGGCGCATATCAATTCGATTTACACCTGCTCGAAGGAAAAAAAAAAACATACTATGCATGCACAAATGCACCAACTGCCTCCAGCGCTGACCTTCTACCCATAAAGACTCGAAAATGGATTTTCATCGTCAGCTAGTTTCTCTCAATGTCACTATCACACACACAGGCTCTTATTATAGGATTGTGAATATAGACTACGACTGAAGCCTCAATCCTATTATAGGAACTCTATGAGACGGTATTCCATCAGGACGAGTCTTCAGTCCCAAGTGTGTGAGAAAGTAAAGCTCCTTACACTAGCACTATCTACGATGCAGAGTTATTCAGTATTGAGCTTTGATTGGTGGTGTCCAACCCGCTTAACCGGACCAGAACTCATATTTTCAATTGACATTTTTATAGTTTTATGTTCTCATTCATCACCCAACACATGAATAAAGATGCTCATATGTACACAAAGCTATATGCTGGATGTTTTTAATGCTAATAAACAGTGTGATACTGTCATTTATCTGGGTCTCTGTCTGCTCAGGTTGGCACAGATGGAGCGCTCCAATGGCTCTCTGCCCACCGACAGCAGCTCGGCCACCGGAAGCATGTGAGTCTAGAAAATCTTTACTGTCTTTACTGGAAATCTAGGGTTTTTTTTTTCATTTAGAGGCCATTCTTCGACAGAATACATTGGTGAAATTCTGGTGAATCAGATTAAAGGTAAAGGTCTCCCAAAAAATTACATTTCTGTCATCATTTACACAAAAAAAGGTTTTTGGAAAAATATGGGTAACCAAGCAGTTGATGGTAACCACTGACATCCATGGTATTTTGCAATATTATGGAAGTCAATGGCTACCAGCATTTGCTGGTTAAACAAACAATGATTAAAAAAATGTGTTGCTTATTAAAAGATTGATGAAATATGAAATATCAAATGATTTCTGGTGGACCGTGAAGGAGTTCTGAGTTGAATGAGTGAGTATTGGAGTTCGTCTTGTGCTCTGTTTCAGAAAAGGTACAAAAAAGTCTTGTTCCCTGTCGATACTTCACTTGTACTGCGTCTGCTAAGACGCTTATGGGAAATACTCCTATTTTCCTCCTAACTGAAGCCTATTCAATCACGCAGTGAAACTGCAACGGCCATTGGTCACTTGCAGTGGTTTAGATTAAACCAATCGGCAGGGAGCCGTGTTAGAGCGACCAATGGACGTCACTCCCGCCGAAGCCCGCCAAGTGGGCGGGGCCAGCGAATATATATGCTGGCGCCTTCACCGGCAAAGTTAGATTCTTCTCCTCCAGCGACGAAGCCTTTGCTGGTCCTGACTGGAAGCCTGCGCATCAGATCGCCTGCAGCTGGAGAAATCCCCTGCCTACGCCGTCCGGTATTAGGCATCTGAAAGAGCAAATTTAAATTTCAAAAGAGCAAATTTCTAAGAGGAGCATCATGCCCGGTCGCCGCTGCACTATCTGCGGAGCCGCTGATAGGCATGAGGAGTGCGTCGCCTGCCTGGGACTGTCTCAAGCGGAGGCCGCGCTCTCTGGATCGGAGTGCTCGTTCTGCGAGCTCCTCACTCTGGCTACTCTACGCGCCAGGATAGCATCCTTTTCAGGACGCGACCCCAGCCCTCACGCCCTCCCGTCTCGAAGAGACAGCGGGGCAGAGGGTGGCGCCCCGAGGTTGGTGACATCACGCCGGCTCAGCCCCCGCGTGCCTCACCGCTTTGCCTACGAAGACCTCCGTCCATCTGCTTCGGCGAGCGACCTCGTCTCGTTTGGCATCAGTGACGAAGAGCTACAAGATGAAGTGTCCCTTGTAGCTTCGGACGTGGAGGAGCTGTTGGGCTCAGGAGACCCCGCCCCCTCCGCTCCGTCTGAATCCTGCTCCGTCAAAGCCGGGATGGACGCTGAACTATTCCGTGTCCTCACTAAGGCAGTCAACGAGCTGGGACTGGATTGGGCTCCGCCTCAGGAACCTACGCGGAGCCGCCTGGATGAGTGGTACCTGCCGGGGTGCCCCCAAGCCCCTCGGCAGAGATCTACGCCGTTCTTTCCTGAAGTCCACGATGAGCTGACGAGATCGTGGAAGGCGCCCTACTCAGCGCGACTCAGAAGCCCCGCTGCAAACGCCTTTGAGTCGCTTGATGGCGCAGACGAAAAGGGCTACGAGAAGCTGCCGCCGCTGGACGAGTCTGTGGGCGCTCACCTGTGCCCTCCTACTGCGATTGGCTGGAAAGCGAAGCCAGCCCATCCATCTAAACCTTGTAGACTGACTTCCTCCCTCGCCGGCCGAGCTTTCGCCTCCGCTGAGCAGGCGGCTTCAGCTCTACACTCATTGGCTGTCCTGCAATTCTTCCAGGCGAAGCTGCTCGCTGCAACCGAGGGCCCGCCTGACGCCGAAGCTGTGCGAAAGCTGAGAAGTGCGACGGATTTGGAGCTGAGAGCCACCAAGGTCACGGTCCAAGCGATCGGCCGTTCCATGGCCAGCCTCGTCGTGCTTGAAAGACACTTGTGGCTGAAACTGACTCAAATCAAGGAAGCTGACAAGATCCCCTTCCTGGACGCGCCGATCTCACCCAGCGGGCTGTTTGGTCCTTCGGT
>JAUMHE010000080.1:2317268-2328113 GCA_032359235.1 Enteromius mattozi
AGTGTCACAGCAAAGGGTCTGAATACTTAGGACCATGTGATATTTCAGTTTTTCTTTTATAATAAATCTGCAAAAATTTGTTCTGTGTTTTTCTGTCAATATGGGGTGCTGTGTGTATATTAATGAGGAAAAAAATGAACTTAAATGATTTTAGCAAAAGGCAACAGTATAACAAAGGGTGAAAAATTTAAGGGGGTCTGAATACTTTCCATACCCACTGTATTTTTATGAGACCAGGTCGGTTACTTCAATAAAAAGTAACTGTGTTACTTGTTTAGTTTTTATAGAGAGTAATGCACTACATTAATTTTGCATAACTTTTATCATCTGGGTTTGTTTTCAATAGAAAATGTTCTCTTTTTTGTAACAGTAAAAGCCCTTTTACACCAAAAGTCTCAGGCTGAAGGAAATGTACAGTAGAGAACACATCTCTAACCTTTCAAAAGGACGATAGTTCAGCAATGGAAAAAACTGAAACAGAAATGTTACAATATACATATTTCTATTGTTGATTTTCACTAAAGAAATAAAGTCAACCAGGTAAAAAACTTTTTCAATTTTTAAAGGGAGCTATTCTTATATAGGAAAATTCTCACAAAAATAAAAAATTCAGAAAAAACCCTCATGTTGTTCCAAACCCACATGTTTGTTTGTTTGTTTGTTTGTTTGTTTTAAACACAAAGCATGAAACCTGAGAAATGTCTCTCCCTCCACAATTCTGAGTGAGAATAAAAGCCTAAAGTAAACATGTTCATAAAGCAATGATGTCTCTTCACAAAATACTGTTATGATTTCTTTAATATTGTCTTTATGAACGTTTTGATGCTGGAAAGTTTTGGTTACATAGACTTTTCATGTAAGGACAGAAATCTCTCAGGTTTTATTAAAGAAATCTTCATTTGTGTTTCTAAGATGTATGAAAAGTGTGTGAATGACATGAGGGTGATCTAACCCTTTAATCTTGGCTGAACAGATACAGCTGATGCACCTGTTCAGACAGTTTTGTCTGGTTTTTAAGCATCTCTCTCTGTGTTGTCTGTCAGGTCTAAACAGTGGGAACAGATGTCTGTCTCCTCTGAGAGCTCATAATGGACACACCATCAAATTAAAGCAACACCGTCTGGTTAATTGCCGTTAGTAATATAACCCTCGTTAATTATCATTAATCAATTTCATCAGCTTTACACATGTGATTATGTGCTGCTTACTGTGACTAAAGAATGAAGATATGGATGTGCTCAACCCTGAGAACTATCAAAGGAGTTGCAGAAACCTAATTCTGGTTTCATTTATTCACCTTCATGCTCCAAACTCATGACTTTATTTTACATAAAGAGACTTTGGCCAGAAGATCCAATATTGTCTGGGTAACACTTTACTTAAGGCGTACTTGTTATACATGTTACATGTACTTATACTATTATAATAACAATTAATTGCACATAATTACATGCAAGTATGTAAAAGACAATGGTTACATTTTATTTTAAGGTGTCCTTGTTAGAGTGTAATTATTCATTTAAGTACTGAGTAATATTATACTTACTATACGTTCAGGTTTAGGATTAGGGTTTGATTTAGGCTTATCTAAAATCATAGCAGTATTCACATAAAATCTAAAATCTCATTTGTATATTCAAACAAGACTCATTGTGGCAGGTTTGACACCAACTGGCACATTTTATTATACTTAAAAAAAAGTATTTATTATAAAAAATAATATATTTTAAAATAGCATGTACTTGATGTATTTTTATTGTCACTTAATTGCATATTAATTGCAATTAATTGAAAAAGTAATGTTGCATTTATTACATTAGAATTTTATAGTAAATGCAATTAAAATATAAACTTCTAGTACATCTATTTATGTGATTTCATAATTGTCTTAAAAAGAACTAAAATACAAACTCAATGTAAGCTAAATAGTCATTTCTAATGTGTATATATTTAAATGTATCTGTAATTAAACAATTGCAGTGAAGTTGCACTTGAAATTTTTTAAATGTAATATCAAATAGAATTATAATCATATACTTTACCAGTCAACACAAATTAAGTGCACTTCTTTAAAAATATTATTAAAACAATGGCTTAAAATGTACTATAAAATACAACTATTAATTTGACTTTAAGGTGTACTTAAGCGTGTTAAGAAACGTTTTATTACAGTATTATTAACAGCCGCTGGCCACTGCATGTTGTCATTGCAGATATAGAGCAGTTCTGTTTGTGTTTTACAGAAGAACAGAAAACCTGCAAGATTGGAGCAACATGAAGGTGACTAAATAATGACTTTTTAATGCAGAAATCTCTAAATAACCAGACCTGTTTTCCCCCTCCTTTCTTCTTTTTCTTTCATTTTCTCTGTGTGCATCTGTTCTGTGTTTCAGAGTGATTGCAGTTCTATGTAATTGCTGTCATTTCTGCGTGTGTGACGGTTATAAAGCTGCTTTTGGCTGTGAAATTGTGTGAATGTAACGATCAGGCTTGAGCAGCTCTGCAGATGTGTGCTTTTATGCCCGGCTCATCTGAAATCTGTCTGTTTGAGTACTGGAACAGGTATAATTATTGCATGCTGCCGCAGCAAGCACACACAACGTGGTAAAATACTGCGAACAAAAATATATTTCCATCATTTTTGCTTTGTTTTTTTAGACAATGATATAATGTGGGATTTCGGTAAACAGCCAGCTTATGATTTGCATTCATAATGTATTCCTTTGTTATCCCACACATTATCTTGAAAGCAAAGGATTATGGGTTGTTTTGTTGTTGTTATTGAGTTAGCTCTGTGTATTTGATCAGCTGGGCTAAAACACTACAATCCAATTTACTGTTGTGAAGATCATCCAATTAAAACAGCTCTCATTGATAATTTATTTATTTATCCGCCCTATCCATCCTCCATCTCTTGTATTCAAGAAAATGAATGTTTGTTTAATATTTTTCATGAAAGTTTTTTCAAATACATTCGTTTAGATGTTGTTGTTTTTTTCTCTCCTATTAACCGAGGTCTTTTAATCATTTTTTTCTTTCAGGTGCAGAAGAAGAAAACAATGTTGTCAAAAGAGAGAGACAGAGAAAAACAAACAAACAATTTTTAACAGTTAATTTGGTCTTTTAATTTTTACCAAAGGGTTTATTTCAATCTTGTAAATGTTGTAACTGGTCAAATACATACAAAGTGTTGATGTATTTGTTAAATATATATTTATTTCAAAATTTCTGTTATTTTTTTTACATTCATATTTTATGTTGGGTTTTTCTGGACCCACTTAAGTAGGACTTCAGTACATCTTTATATGTAATTTCACAATTACATTTATCACCTTTGAAATATGGTACTGCTAATTGTACTGAAAAGCATTTATGGTAAACTAAAATATACTTTCATGTCATTTCTATTGAATCTTTCATGTATTTAATATATTTGCAATTGGACATTTATAATGATGAAGTTGCAGTTCAAAATGTAATTTAATATATTTTAATTTAAAATAAATTAACCTTAAATTCAATATTAAACAACACACTATACAGTTTTACATTATAAATAACGTTATAATTAAGTGTTTACATGTGCCCTGTATTAATCAACACATCAAAATAAGTGTTTTTAAATTTGTTAGAAACAGTCATGAAGGTGAACTGCCTATAAATAGTACACTTATTTATTTAATTAATATTATCATTACACGTACACATTCAATAAAATTAAGGACACTTCTGTTTCAAGGCATATCTTAAGTAAATGTAAATAGTTTGGAGAAAATGAGACTGAGAATACTAGTATCATAAAATGAAATGACTGTATTGTGATTCAAGATTTTGTTCATCACATGTACTTTTCAGCTTTATTGATTTTCACAAAAATAGAGTGAGTTAACATCATGCTGTCTGGAAATATGGACACACACACACACACAGACACAGTCCTGCTGATGTAAAAGGAGAAAATGTACGACTTTGGACTATCAATAAACAGGAAACAAAGAGAGGAGGATTGAAGTCTCTATTTTCTCCCACCTGTCTTTAACGTTAGCATGTCCTATGAGTCTTCTGATGCTCAGACCCGTTTGACGTCAAAACTGTGTTTGAACCCATGAACGTCTCAGTTCATATTGACTTCCTGACTTATATCAGATCATTCACACAACCAGAAGAAGAAAATGTGATTGAGACCTACGTGCTTCGATAACAAGAAAGGAAATTGGTTTATTTCTCTGCCATTCCAAACCAAAGCATTTTCATATAAACAGATATTAAATTCATAACTGGCTGGGTAATGTTTTTCCACTCTCTGCTCGATGCCTCTTGGCAAAATGGATCTAAAATTGGTTTATCTGCAGGTGGTTTTATGGCATTCTGCAAATGTGTGAAATGTGTGAAAGAGAAAACATGTTTATACCGAGCTCTAGATGCAGGTAGATGTAATGACTCGACTCATTTGACAGCAGAGGAGGGAAGACACAGATAGGCCGTGTTTGACTGAGCCCTTGAGCTTGCACACAGACTTGAGCTCATGTCCTTCATGGACAAAATGAATTACAACAGTGTGAATCAATGGAAGTGTGTGGAGGACCAGGTGTGACACATGAATAATTATCAATTTAAAATAGTAATCAATAAATATCTGAAATTAAAACACATACCAAATGTAATATAAATGCCATTTTAAATTTGAAAACATTAAAATTAAGAGTTCTTTAAGAGTTTCTAAATTTTGTTATTCGTTAAACCTGTTGTTTTTTACATGTCTATTTATTTCTCCATTTTTGTTTATTTTCATTATGTTAGAATTAATAAATCAACTTGGTAACACTTTATTTTGACAGTCCACTTCAGACATTCTACTAACAGTAAGCATCTTATCGGCTTATCAACTACATGTTAACTAGCAGTCATTAGAGTATTAGTAGACTGTCTGATTAATATCTTCTAACACTTTATTTTGATGAGTCCACAACATACTACATACTGACTATCAGAAACTTTACAAGTATATGTCAACTTATTCTACTAACCCTAAACCTACCCTAACAGTCTACTCTGAGAGTTATAGACATGTTGTTGAGAATTAATGAGAATTAGTTGACATGTAGTTACAAAGTTACTTATAATTAGTAGAATGTCTAAAGAGGACTGTCAATATAAAGTGTAACCACTTATTTGTTCATTCCTTGATTTTAAGTGTTTAGTCCTTCTAACTAATACACACACACACACGTATTTGTCAGAGCATTGCTGAGTGGTTGCTCTTAGATATTTTTAGTATCTGTTTTGGATCTCATAACTGCAATATTTCTCAGTTAGCATGTTCATAATTTTCCATTTAACTAATGTGCCATCCTATATGTTTAATACTATGTCCTTATAACAACATAACATGTTTCATCCATGTTTCGTAGCAATGGTCTGTTTAGCAGATGCGCTGCATGCTAAATATGTTGTACTGGTGTTCTGTTGTTTGTCACAGATGAGTGCAAATCATACAGATACAGGAATTAATGTCCCAGGAAGCAGAAAAGGACATGAACAGGACAAACATCAACTCACGCTGAGAATGACACCAGTTTAAACCAGCTGACCGCAGTTACAACCCCTCCTTCCCTTGCTGCTGCTAAATTTATCATTTTATTAGTATGTTTTTCAATCAGTTTGAGGTTTTTTAACTTTATTACAATTCAGATAACTGTATATATTCCATAGCTGTATGTATTTTTTTCGTTTATTTTAATTACTTTTGAAGAAACTACTCCATCACTATATAATTACTGTGTTTTTCCATGCACCCTCAAAAAAAAAAATAAAAACGCTCTTGCATTAGAGCGTCTGTTGACAAATCTTTTCTTCTCAACACCCAACCCCAGAAATTATACCCTCGCAACACGTTTGATGGCGTCAGAAAAAAGATCCAGTTCCCACGCTTGAAATTCTTTTGAAGAGGATGTTAATGTGTTTTCCTTCAAATGCTGACCCATTAAAGTTGATGACTCATCTCACATTTATTGGATTATTGAATAAACAGTAACCCTCAAATTAGAACAAGGACAACAATTCTCTTCAAACTTTCATTCCTTAAACTTATGATAGCTCTGTTCTGTGAGTCACTTGCAAAAGCCCAGGGGATGCAGTGTTTCCCTTATAAATACAGTGCATTAGAAATGTGTGTTTCAGCTGACAAATCTCAATCAAGCATAACACCCATGTCTTTAACACTGTGTAATTTTCCCATCTCGAATATCTGTAATGCATCAACTTGTAATACTTCATCTGTTCTTGAGGAGGAAAAAAAACTGCACATAACTAATGTTATGTTTCAATGTCACCTAAAAAGATCATATGTAGGAACAAAAATGGGCCCAATACCGAGACTTGTGGCACACTGCACTTTACCTCTGTAAAATCCGATATCACATTAATTATCCAAACAAAATAGTAGCAGGCTGACAAATAAAATAGATCTAAAGCACATTTGCCTCAAATGTCCTCAAATGCCACAGTGATTTCAACCCAGAAGAATAATATGATCCAAATTATCAAAAACAGCACTAAAGTTGTACCAGTACTAAAATGAGATATAGCCTGGTATTATGAGTTGAGTCTGAAGCTTTACTGAAAGGCTTGTGAGCACAGTCAGGTATAGACAACTGTTACAAGTATTTCCAAGTATTAAAACGGCTGATTTTAAATAGGTCTAAAATTACAAAAAAATTCACAAAAATGCAAATTCGCTTTCTTTAAAGAGGTTTAATGACTGCCATTTTGAAACATGTCCATGGTGGCGATTGTATTAAAATGGCATTGAAAGATCCCAGCAGAGGTCTAGTAGAGAGAACACAGGCCTGGAGCACTCTTAAAGGTCACCCAAATCCGAGCTATTGGATTTCTCCGACCTGCTTCTCTGTGCTGAAATAATCACAGACCTCGGGCAGCAGGAGTCGCACGAGTGCGTCCACACCTGACCTGCTCTCCAATGCATTTGTGTCTAGAAAGAACAGAGAGCTAAACACCAGCAGTGACAAGGAGAGAGAAATGTCAATCAATGAATAAATGAATAAACAGAAAGAATGAGAGTGAATGAAAGATCATACCAATATTTGAGGAAGAAACAACAGATGGTACGAACCTCATTTCTGACCCCAATGCACTGATCACTCTTGTCTGTGCATTTGGGCTACTAATGGCTCAAGGTTTCAAGATTTTCTGCAATTTCATGTTGATTTTTCTTCTCATTATATGGGCATGCATTTGCATTTAAGCACTATTCAGACTGGATTACTACAGTTTTATTGATGTTTGAAAAATAAAATAAAATAAATTTAACGCATTAAGAACCTGATAATTGGTTGCGCATGTTTCTCTACCATATGAAAAATTACCTCAGATATTACAGGAGTAGTTTTTTGGACAAATGTGTAAATAATAAGTACAAAGTGCGGAAAAATCATATAATTTACAGTTTTACAATGACAATAATCACTGATTTTGTTCATATTAATTCAGACATCTAACTTTGTGATAAAAAGGCAAAGAATAAGTTCATTGCTGGGTTCCAATGGAAAGATATACAGCTCACCAATCTTGATTTTGTGGACGATATCGTGCTACTGCTGGTAAAAAAAGAATGTCTACAAAAATATAAATAAATAAAAAAGCTAAAAAGGTTGGTTTGCAGATTAGCAGTCAGAAGACAAAATGAATGCTGATTGGTAAACACCCCACACTACGCAAATCTTAATTGGACAGCAACCAGGCAAATAGCGCAGCGGCATATTATCGCAGGATGGCAGTGTGGATGTGGATTTCAATCGCAGAACAGGTAAAGCGTCCACAGCATTTCAGCGCTTGTGGCTGATCTGGTCAGTATCAAAAGTTGATGTCAAGACAAAATTACGGCTATACGAAGCAATCGTAATACCAGCAGTGTTCCATGTCAGCGAAACATGGATAGTTACAGCTCAGCGTGTTTAGTGATTGTTGCTTACGCTGGATTCTGGTTGGCACAATCAAGCTACCAATGAAGAACATTTTCAGGCAAAGTGGATCTAGGAAACAGCTTGATATTGTAGTGGAACATTGGATATGGTTATACCAGATACAGTAATCAATACAAACAGAAACAAAGTTGACCCCATACAAATGTTTGGAACAAAATGTTCAGAGAAGAACTGCTTAATGCTGGAGACAGATGGAAAGATGTTGAGAAAATTGCTTCAAATAAGACCCCTTGGAGGAAGCATGATTAATTGATTGATTGAAATTTTAGTGTTGTGCTTCACAATCTTTGTGAAAATATAACTAAACATATTATCCTGGTATGTTTTCTCCTCTGCTGGCTTTTGGGCCTCTCTCTCTTTGGTTGCACCCAGTCTCCTGCCCTGATGAGATCCTCTATTTTAACATGCCCCCATTTATGCAAGCTTGTACCATTAATTTTATCTTCTTGTAATTCATTTTTAAAAACACAATAGGTCTTGAGTGGCTCTCTCAGATAATAGGGCTCACTGTGCATGCTTTAGTACCTTGCTGCCCTATATACTGCCTACACTGTAATGACTCTGATGAACTGGGTTTGTTCAAAAACAAAATCGATTGTGCCCTTCACCTCTTCTCTGCTACTTTCTCCTCAATATTCAATCTTTTCTCTTTCTAGCTGGACATTTATTCTGGGGTCATAGATTGGTTTCCCCTGTTTGGCACATTCAGCCCAAGCTCACTGGAAATACGTGCCGCTAAATACATTTCTGCGACACCACTATTAACACCATTATTACGTACTTTACTGCATGGTTTGAGCTGGGTTTAAGTGAAACATGGCGCTAAAACGCAGGTTCAATATGTGATTTTTTTGTTGTACTGATATACGCTGTTTTTATTATGTTGCTTCAGGTGTATATTGTGGTGTTCATAATTCAAATATCCAAGGAGTGTGGCTAAAAGTTAGATTAGTCAGTTTAATAGTTTTTTTTTTCTTTGCTTTATATGTTGTTTAATGTTTGCATTATTTTACAGTTGTAGCTGCTTACATACACAAATTGCTTGTTTCTGCTTCTTCTTTGCCTGTGTTTTGATCTGTAGATTATGTACTCTTTCACAATATGTGCTATAGCGCCCTCTTAGGGTGTACTCACACTAGGCATCTGAACCGTGCCCGAGGATCAATGTTCCCCACCCCTAATCTAGACAATAATAATTATGCATGTTTTTTTGGGGATCCCCAAGAGCCCCAATGCAATTCAAAAACAGAACAGTATTTTTCTTAAAAGCACTCACTGTACATGTCATACGCAAAGTTGTATCCAAGCAGACAGAACTGTATATTTATGTAAATATTTGTGTAATCTGAAACACAGTGCTTTACAGTTTTCTTCAGTGGGACTGTGTGTGGTTCATGACTGTGGGGCTGATACTGACAGTATTATCTGCAAACCTATGCTATCTTAGGTCTTCACAATATTTATCAGAGCTGCTTCAGTTCAACACCCTGACCTGAAAACCTCTAGAGCTGCAGTCCTTCATGGTGTTCAGGTCATAGTGTCACTGCCAGGTTTAACAATTTAGTTCTAATGTTATAATCTCAAATGTGTTCATAACATTTATATATGCTTTCAGTGCTTCTGTTCATCTTACAAGCAAATAAAACCAGTTTTAAGGTTAAATTGCCTATTTTTGCTTCATTTTCATGCTGTTATCACAAATCTTTGCTACTAAACTCGCATTGAAGTTTGATTTTACTTCAAATGGCTTGCTGCTGTATACTAATCATTAATGACACCATTTACATATCTTGATGCTTTGCTTCACGATTATTAATAAAGAAAAAAATACTTAAAGAACTGAATAACCTTTGGTGGATTAATCAACCAATTAAATACTATTTAAAGTTTTTTACACCAGTCTACAGTGCAATCAAGTCACGCAGTATGGCGTGACAAAACTACAACTCTTCCATTAAAATCAACTAGGCGACTGCACTGCGTTATAATTGACACGCTCACTTAGACAGCTTCATACATTAGAATGGGAGAGTTCTGATTTGTCACATCACTCACTTTCAGTCCAGGCACAGATGAATACATGTCTGGGTTGTGGTGAAGGACATGAGTGTCACTATGTGGTAAGGGGAGCACTTGGGGGAAATGGGGTGCTGGCTAAGGCTTACCTCATGAATAATAATTAAGTTATGCAAAAATAACTGAGCATGATATTTTACTGTTGACATTGATGTATTAATCCATTATTTGGATTGAATTTCCAACAACACAGACAGCACAGCCAATTCTTTTTAGTGATTCAAAACATTTAATGAATCCAGCGCAGTCTCACTCATGAGCAAGAAATCAAGTCTTTCTAATAACATAAAAAAATAATAATAATCGCACAGACTTAGCTACTGGTTTGAAGCGATCTGATGAATTCAAAATTTATTTGATGAACTTGTTTCTAAATAAAGCAAGTCTGTGCATAAGGTATGGTTTACATGTTGATAGATTTTAATGATGCAGCCCTCTTGTTTTGTATAGCATAATAAGGATATTTAACTTACATTACTTCCAGTAGCCAAAAAAAAAAAAAATCTGACTGTGCACTCTGCCTATACTAGTTTGCACTTCACGACCGAGCAATCAATCAAACCAAATCAACGCCCTTGGCGGTCATATTTCTAAGATTTTTTTGCCATTTTTTTAATTCTTACCCATACAGAACACCTGGGGACACCTGATTTCCAGTGATTATCGTCGTCTTGACTACAGAGACCGTGTCTGCATTTGATAAATAAAGTTTAATTCCCGTCATTATACATTACCATCACTCTGTTCTTCTATTTGATAATGTTCA
>JAUMHE010000080.1:2367192-2380244 GCA_032359235.1 Enteromius mattozi
GCCGTTCTCTCGGCCCGCTCCCCGGACAGCACGCCAAACCTGCAAACATTTTATGAGGAAGCGCGCTCAACTGAAATAAATCTTTGTCTTGTTTTTCAGTAAAAATATTTAAACATACAGACTTGTTTTTGTTGTTATTATTATTATTACTATTTTAAATAAAGAAATCAATACTTTTATTCAGCATGGGTGCTTTTAAATTGATCAAAGTGACTGAGAAAACATTTATAATGTTACAAAATATTTTTAATAAATTCAAAACTGATAATAATAAGCAATGTTCCTTGAACACCAAATCAATAATTTTGAATAATTTGCATGGTCGTGTATCCTTAACTAGTGTTTTTGTATATGTATTATTATTATTACAATTTGATTTGATTTTATTATATTTATGGTTTAAGTAAATGTTAGGCCTAGTGTTGTCATTATTTGGATAAATTATTATTTTGGATTTTCTGGGAAATGGATGAAAATTCTGTGGCATGATTACACCTGTGTTGATATTTCTCTCTTTTTCCATCTTGTGCTTTTACACTCAATTATTTCTTCCTGTATTTGACTTAAGGTTCATTAATGGTACCTTCTATTCAACCCTCTCATCCATTTTTTTTCTTTCTTTTTTGCAGCAAAACTTTTCAATTTTCACATAAGGTCTCTTAATGTGGTGACACTAGTCTTTATTTATTGAAAGGTCAAGTGGAAAGTGCTTTTCATTATGGCAGCTTATTACAAGGGCAGGGAAATTGCTGTGCTAAATATATAACAAGAATATAGTGTTACATTCATAAATGAATGAAAGTGGCATGCTAGAGGAGAAAAGGGGCAGATATACGAACAATAACCGTTACATTAGCAGTCTGGGGTGACAACTGCCTCAAGGTGCCTTTTCAAATGACGACCATGTCAAGATGAATGAACAATAACCAGACGAGGTTGTGGAAACATTTCAAAGGAGAAACAGCAATACACTCATGTGGTTACCATGGCCATCTACTGCATTAATAATTATGATTCTTGGCAAAAAAAACAAAAACATAATATCATCATGTTTAGCTGTTTTATACTCATTAAATTAGCATTTAGTATTACATCATTTACAGGGATGTGCAACATTCAAAATTAAGTTTATTAAGAAAAATGTGAAGGACATTTTTAATAACGTATTTTATTTTCAGTATGAATTACTCATAAACAGGTTAAGGAGTCTCATACTCATCAAGGCTGAATTTATAAAAATAAAAACAAAAAAACAAAAAAAACTAATATTGTGAAATATTATTGCAATTTCTAATATTGGTTTCCTATTTTAATATACTTTAACGTGTAATTTATTTCTGTGACGCAGCACAGAAGCTTATTGTAAGAAAATTTTAAATAATTTTTTTTTTCTACATTTTTATTTATCAGAGAATCCTGAAAAGGGTATTATAGGTCCCAAAAACTATTAAGCAGTACAACTGTTTCTGACATTGATTATGAAGAGAATGATTTCTGAAAGATCATATGACAATGAAGACTGGAGTAATGATACTGAAAAATCAGCTTTGATCACAGCAATATTATTTTACAGTAAATTAAAATAGAAATTGCAGTAATATTTCACAAAATTATAGTTTGTATCTGTATTTTTGATCAAATAGATTGAGTGATGAGCCCAAACATTTGAACGCCAGTGTACAAGCAACATACCGGGGTATTTTATAAAACACTGGATAATTTGTAATCAATGTGTGACAATATTGAAATCTATTTTAATAGTGTTAATTGCTTTGTCGTCCCCTTGTCCTCCCATCCAGTAGAGGGCGCTGTTCTCATGTTTCTGGGTTGCAGACAGATGGACGGAGTCGTCCAAACTTCATATAAAAGTCATTTTGGGCCATCGCCAGTGCTTCTTCATCGATATAGACTGCTGCCCTTCTGGCAGTGAGGTAGTACTGCACTTTCCTGAGTCCCCAGCCTAACACATACATCAAGAGTCCACACACAGCCACGGTGGAGCGACCCACTCCTGCGTTACAGTGAACATATACTGTGTGACCATTCTCCAGCAGTCCATAGAGCAAGAACACGGCCTGTGGCAGCATCTGTGTGCGACCTGCAGAGGGCAAAATTACAATACTCATAGAGGCTCTTTTTTAGCGTTAGTAGATTATGCATTAAACAAATCAATTCCTGACCTTCTGTGCTCATGTCTGGAGTGGGGATCCAGATGTACGAAAGGCCACAGTCTTTGTACAGGTGCGTCATGGTCTCGGGGCTCATGGGCTTACTGAGGTCACGCCGGCAGCCATGGGAGTTGTTTATGACGTCCCATTCTGTCTGAAAGTTCATCACTGCTGTAACACCCAGTTCCTGCTTCAGCTTTAGGGTGACATGTTCGAGCCGTCGAGGGCAGCTGCCCAACCAGACACGTGGCAGCACCCTAAAGAGAAGAGAGCGAGGCAACTTAGCAAACCAGTGACAGCCATCAGAGGAGGAAAATGTATTAAATATAACAACTGAAGAGGTCAAATGTGCAAAAGAAAAACAATTATTTAGTAAAAGATTGTTGGTAAAACTTTACTTAAAGCCTTTATAGTGCATTATGAAAGTACTTATTATTATTATTACAAAAATAGCATTAATTATGCATTGTAATGCATCTCATTGTGCAATAATTGTGACCACAGTTAGTACATCATAACATTGATTGTTACACTGTTCATTTTACATTTCCACAGCAAAGAATCCTAGCCTAGACTTTTGTCCTTGTTTCCAGTCAAAATATCTAAAAGTTGTTAAATTAATTATTTTCTAGACAAAAATAATAAATTATATGTATATATAGTCTTGTTTTCTGAAAAAAAAAAACGAGTCAAAATTAAGTGTGTTTAATCTACCAATGGGGTAAGCAAAATAATCTTATTTTCTGTTTGAAATAAGATTATTTTGCTTACCCCATTGACAGATTATTTTGCTTGTTCTAAGCAAAAAGTCACTTAATTTTGACTGAAAAAAAACAACAACAAAAAAACAATTAAACCGACTACAATTTTTTTTATTGGTTTGATCAATATTGCCATTGAAACAAACCCCTGACCCTTTGTATTCATTTTAGGATTGCAAACTGAATTGCAATCCTTTCCTCTTCTGTTATATGATGAATACGTATAGTTTTCTTAAAAACAATGTATCTATTCTAGTTTTTTTATATTAAAAGCAAATTCTGTAATTGGTATCTAAGAGTTGACTGAGGTGACTTATTTAGCTTTACTTTCAGAGAATAAATATGCATTTGTTTTGAAATAATTAACCTGAATTATTATATAGTCAAACACCATGTTTTATAGAAACTGTGTTATGAATTGGAAAGGAAAAGGAAAAGGAAAGAACAAGGAAAAATGGGATCCGACAGGGACAGGGACAGGGACAGGACAGGACAGGACAGGACAGGACAGGACAGGACAGGAAAGGAAAGGAAAGGAAAAAATGGGATCGTAAAGGTAAGGAAAGGAAAGGAAAGGAAAGGGAAAAAATGGATGGGAAATGGAAGTAAATAATCAGACAGAAAAAGACAAGGCAGAAAAGGAAAGGAAACGAAAGGAAAGTAGAACAGAGGAGATTGTTTAAATGTACATTTTCAGTGTCTATCATTTCTGAAACAGTCATATAAGCAGGGTCTCTCTCTCTTGTATATGTGAGAGCTCCAGACTCAAATAATGGAAATGCTAATGAGTGTTTAGTGGTGTGAGGAGACAGACTGACAGCCAGGGGAATGAAGGCAGGAAGGTCAGAGACATCAGGTGAGAGATGCATTTTTACCTCAGAAACCCACATGCCTCTTTGAGGGAAAAGAATAAATGAGATGATTGAAGGGAAAGTGAATTTGCTGCAGGTTAATGGGCTGAAGCGTAGAGGATCTATCCTCTGCCCAAAATCTTCTGCAGGGCAAGACACCTGGATGTCCAAGGCAATCACATTTTTCCTGTGTGGCCTAAGTGTCCAAATGCTTTTTGGTGTTGCTGTACACGATGTGAGAGGTGTGTGCAGTGTATTCCTTCTCTAAATGACTTGTTTGTGTGTGTGTGTGTTTGAACTCTGCATTACAAGCAGGCACGTGTAGTGCATTTTAATTGAGCAAAGGTGACAAGTGCAGGTTGTGTTTAATTAGTGGTCAATGACCTAACAAGGTCTCCTTGATTCTGTAGGGAAAAAAAGGGTTGTTGTATTTTAACTCGGGCCAGAGTTTTTTACACTCTCCATTTGGTGTGAATTAGACTTTGTAATTAATATACACAGACAATGTTTTACTGAGTTTTACAGTTGTTAGTTTCTTATAGAGTCAATGACTGACTTCTGAGTGGGTGAACTGTAGGAACTTTGACTCATACTCTATAGTAAATATAGAAAAAATCTGCTTTCTAGTTTTTGCAGTTCATTTTTCTGTTCTTAGTCATGTCATTGAAGCTTTTGTAATTTCACAGTCAGTGACCGAGCTCTTTCTTCAAGCCTTGGAAAAAAATTGTACTATTAGAATATTAATTGTATTACATGAGCACTTCAAATCTGAAGTAAATGAAAAAAAAAAAAGGTATTGGCAGAATAAGTTTAATTGAGCATTAATTACATAAAAGGTCACTTTTAAATTTCTTAACACTTAAGTACGCTTTTAAAAAGTGAACTTTGTAATGGAAATTAAAAGTACATTTTAAATTATTAGATTATGAGAATACTTTTTTTTGCGAAAAGAGAACAAAAATAACTAACTCTACCGTTCTTCTTTGACGTATTTTTACATATCAGCCTTGTTTAGATCCGGGTGAAAGTACATGCATGTGCGTAATCTGCGGCTGTTTGCACCAAGAGGAAAGCGTACACTTATGTTGCGATACGTCTTCCGCCATTTTAGAGAGTAAGTCAAGGGAGAAGAATGGTTAAATTATGTTATTTTTGTTTTTATTGCGCAAAAAACAGCATTCTCCTAGTGTCGCAAAACTTACAGTAAGTTGATCCACTGATGTCACATGGACTGTTTTACTGATGTTTTTACTATGCTTCTGGATCATTTCAGTTGTGTTGCTCTCTATGGAGGGACAGATGGCTCTCTGATATCATCAAAAATATCTTAATTTGTGTTCAGAAGATGAACAAAGGTCTTATGGGTTTGAAACAACATGAGGGTGAGTTATTAATGACTGAATCATCATTTTTGGGTAACATTTAACATTTGTGTTATTTGATATTAAATATACTCTACATGTACTAAATTGCAACTACTACAATGTGTAATTACAAACATACTAAAATATTATGACATACTGTACAGATTTTAACAATTACAATTAAATATATTTGTTCACATATTAATAACATGCTATATGCACAGTAAAGATGGAAGTGGATTGAAAACTACTCAACATTTCAGCTAATAGCATTTAATATAACTTTTTAAACTTAATGACTAGATGACTTTGTGTCCAGCAGTTATTGGATTTGCCAGTTTGTAAAGTTCATGGTGGCACATGGCTTTTATTATTGTGATTATTTCAATGGGTCTACTCCTGAATCTCATTTCAGACATCCACTTCCTGTGTAATTTATCCCTTTTTGACACAATATGCAAAGAGGAGGAGTCAGGCTTGAGAGATCATAAAAAAAAGAAAAAAAAAAGAAAATCCGGTGTTATCTTAAAAAACAAACAAAAAAAAAAAAAACAAACAAAAAAAACACTAATTGTCATTTTAAATCTGTTTAACATGTACAGTCCTCCTTTCACTACTATTAAGGTCAGAAAGGGCTCCAGGAAATATGTGACTACTGCAGTAATCCAATTAATGGCAAAGAACAATATTTTCAGGCAACAACGACTTCAATTTGGTCTGTTCTTTAGTCAAAGGTTCTAAATGATTTCATAGGGAAAGGTTGAACACGCTGCAAAACAGCGACTTTTTTATCCACCTCCACTTTTGAATTGTGCCATTAGACCAAGGTCAGAGGTCAAACGAAACAAGCACTTAAAGCTCACTGCCAAAGGAGTTGAGAGATTTAGAGTCATTGAGCTAATTACAGTGTGCTGTTGAAACCACACACACAATTAAAAAGAGAAATGAAAAAAGAAGGGAAAAAACGAAATGCTTCTGGGTAATTAGATGTTACTATCTGTGGATTTAAGGGTTGGCTTACGTTAAGTCGATTTTATCTTTAAGTTACGCTTGATATCTTTAATCTGTGAGACACTTTACTCTGATTCAGAAGTTTTCCTTTTTAAGAGTACTTGTGTGCCTGCTTGTGTTTCTGAATTATGAGGACTCTTTGGCTGCTAGGTTAATGAGGTTTTAGTTGGTGGTTTCTTACCGGTCCAAGTCAAAAGAGCCCATCCTAAAGTCCTGATATTCTGGTCTTAAAATTAATGGAAAATCTACGTAAAGCCATTTACAAACTTCAGGTATTTGGTACACCTGACATTCCAGTCGGATTTGAAAAATCTGCATAGGCACGCAGATGTAATTTTAACATCTGCTAGATGAAAAATCCTTCCTGGTCTCATGGCATAAATGTACCTTGGTGCACTTTTTAGCGAGACACAAAATACGTACCAATAAGTACATATCACTGCAGTTTCCAAAAGTATGAACACTAGAGGTAGTAAAACTCTGAGACCTTTTATTCCTTTTCACACAAATTTACAGTTTTATTTAATAAAGTGTATTTTTTGCACAATTACTTGAAGAATTTCATGTTCTGACTTCAAATATGCTGGAAGATTTGAAAAGTGATGCTTTTGAACGCTATAGCACCACACATCCAGCTTTCATATTTATGTGTTTTCATAGACGGTAGGTTTGTTCGGTAGCTCACGGAGTACAGAGATGAAACAGTTAAAATCTGTGTAAAAGGAAGTTGAAATGACACAGTTGCATCAACAAATGTGTTTTAATATAATATATATATTTTTTTGCATTTGTTAACACCATTGGGTAGGTTTAGGGATTTGGTGTAGAGCATATTTCCAACATTATAGAGCATTACATTTTAGCAACAGTTTCAATTCTGAACCGTCACAATACATACCTATATCAATGTAAAAAAATGTGCCAGGGTTTACACATTGAACTGGTGTTTTAGTGCCACTCAGTGGACATTTCTCTTTGAAACTGCAGCAAAACATGCAGTGAGGTTCACAAAAAATGCACAGAGGAACATATTTTAATGAGACTAGGTTGGAAAAATCGTATTAGAAAAACAGTTTTTCTCCATGAACCACAAAACTATTTCCCCACTACTCGCAGAATACTCCGGTTTTCTGTGTTTTCACTGTTATAAGGAGGCATTATTACACATCTTCTGAAAGAGTACTGAATCTCTGGATCAAATCAGGGCGAAGAAGCAGAAACAAGAGACTACATATGTAAAAAATAATGTGATCATCAAAGAGCATTTCATTTCAATCCATCTAACGTTACCGAATGAAATGCCAGGAAATGATTTAGGTCCTTTGGATGAGTTAATGGAAGTGATCTACTGCAAGTGTCATGATTTGGGGAATGTTTTCTGCAGCAAGGCCTCTTATACAGGCACTTGGCAGAGTGAATCCAAATGTTTATTAGAACCTCCATCAGCAACATGTGACTGAAAGGAAATGCTGAGTCCAGAGTCCTGATCTAAACCTGATTGAAAATCTCTGGAAAATCCTTGGTAACAAAGTTATGGCTAAGAAACACTGGACTATGGAAGAGACTGGAAGAGTGGACCAAGATCACACCAGAGCAGTGAGAGACTGATGTCCAGCAGGTGCAGATGTGCTCAAGTCATCCAAAGCAAAGGCCTGTAGACTTCATACTAATTTTTGACTGCTGTAACCTTTTTAAAAAATTTAAAATCTTTGTTGTAAGCTTTCTTTATGCTACAATCATTGCTGTTCTGTACGGAAGCCCATTTCTGCCACTGAATAAAAAATAAAAATAAAAATTTTATCTCACAATTCGGACTTTTTTTTCTTAGAATTGCATGACACAAACACAAAATTGTGAGAAATAAACTCTCAATTGCAAGTTATAAAGTCAGTACTTCAAGATATAATGTCACAATTGCGAGTTCTAAACTCAGAATTGTGAGATATAAACTCGCAGTTCTGAGAATATATCAGTCTTTTTTTCTACTCAGAATTGGACTTTTCCAACAAATAAAGGTTTTTGTTGAAGTGCCTTGGTTATTTTGTAAAACACTGTTGTACAATACTAGCACAGTATAGCCACAACTAAAATTAACTGAATACCATCCAGTCATAGACTTGATCAAAACACTATTTCTTCTGCTTTCTTGTTCAAAATGTTGCTTTTTTAAAGGAAACTTACCCACATTCAACACATGAATGTGGGTAAGTTTCACTAAAAAGTTTTAAAAAGTACAAATGCATGAAGCTAGAATAAAAGGTTTGAGGCGTTGTTCTTACTTTTGACATACTGCATGTTTAATTTTTTTTTTCAACTATATACCATGAAAGTTGTTTGAAAATGATCAAAAACACAGTAATGGATAAAAAAATAAAAAAAACTCTGACAAAGGAAAGACGTAATGTCCACAGTACAAAAGAAGCCAAATGACTTGAGCATTGAGTTTTGTTTAAATTCCAAGTTTTAATGGATGACTAATAGTAATAGTGATCCTTTCCTTAAACACTAACTGGCATTTGTTAAAACTTAAAATATTAATGAGAAGCATGACTTTCATGTGAATGAGACTATTAACAATGACAGTGAATGAGACTATTAGGAGCTCCATTTTTGAGATACGTTACGAGTGCCTTATTAATTTTACAGTGTAATGGAATTACACTCACACAGTTTTTAGAACATAAAACTAATAAAAAAGCATACTGTTTTAATTTAGAGAGCCAGAGTGAGAGAGAGAGAGAGATAAAAGAAAAAAGGGGGTTTCTGATGTATATCTCTGCACATAATAGGATAGCAGTAGCTTAGTGTCTCGTGTTCTGGGCTTGTAATCCTTAATATAAAGCGATTCATTTTAAGGTCTGTTATCAGCATTGTGCTCTTGACCAAGACACTTCATTTCAGGTTGCTCTATATCAAGGGTGTCCAATCCTGCTCCTGGAGGGCCATCCTACTGGCAAGGTTAGCTCCAGCACTAATTAAACACACATGAACCAGGTAACTAAGGTTCAAGTGGATGATTCTCCAGGCAGGCGTGTTGGAGCTGAACTCTGCAGGATGGTGGCCCTCCAGAAGCCAGACCCCTATGGTTTTGATTTTAGGTAAACTATTTCTTTATGAAAGAACATCAACCCAAACGCTCTATTTATAGAACTGATTAGTGATTGTAGAACATAATGTTTGTGATATTGCATGTTCACTGATAAATCCCATAAGAGCTTAACTAAAGTTGTCACATTTACAGTTGATCTGAAATTTTTTGGGTTGAATCCAGTGGATCCAATAGGAATCTGCATGATCAGGATGCTGAATATGTTAAAGGGCTAGTTCATCTAAAAATAAAAATTAGCTTGAAGGCCATCCAACATGAAGATGAGCTTGTTTCTTTATCAGAACATATCAGCTAAATGTCCGCTGTCTAATGTCAACTGCTTGAGGTCTGAAGCACTTCTCAAACAGTAGTCACTTTCAAACCAACAAATCTGTGTGACCAACTTAAGTGAAAGAGAAATCTGAGCCAGGAACTTTCCCCTCATGCCAAATTTCACACAGATTGTATTGGAATGACTGGATTTTTTATATAAATTTTGCCCAGCAAAGACATAACACTCACGATGGATGGAAAATTCATTCTCACATACTGAGAGTAGTGGATGGCTTGCTGTCCCGCTATGCTGAAGTAGAAGTTGGTAGTGTGCTTCATCTCATCTGTGTGGCCCGTCTCTTCGATCCAGTGACCAATCGGATGGCAGTATACCCCGTCCACCATGTTACTGTCGTCATACACACAGTGCCGGTCGTGATGTGGCCCATTGCCTGTAGACACATCAAACAATTATCAGTCATTTACATAATCATCTCAACATTTACACATCAATGACAAACTAGAATCAATTATACAATGAAAAGGAAATTTCTGCATAAATCTAGTTTTCAGTTGTTCAGTCACTGTTTATTTTAAGGTTCAATTCTCACTCTTAGGAAACCATCAACTATGTTTGCCTCAATTAACTACTAATGTGCTGCTTATTAATAGTTGATAAAAAGTTTAAGTATCGGGTAGGATTAAGGATGAAGAATAAACTCATGCAGAATATGTGCTTCATAAGTACTAATAAACAGGCAATCTGTTAATGATAGGCATGCTAATCAGCAGCTAGTTAACAGTGAGAAACGGTCTCTATACTAAAGGGTTACCAGTCGTACCAAGTTCTTAATATTTTCAACAAATTGTTTGATTAACTGACTTTAAAATGTCAGGTGATGCAACAATGTCTAAACTACATATTCAGTTGCATTTCTCACATATGTAAAGTTCATACATTAAATCAGTATTTAAAAAAGTTAATTATTATAATTTTGGATCATGAATATCACAAAATGATGGAAGCCTGCATTGATCTACCAACAGACCGACAGAGAAAGGAAGAAAGAAAGGAAGGAAGGAAGGAAGGAAGTGTGTCAAGTAATTATTTTACTTAAACTTTTATTTTTGCACTAAATGCAATAAACACTCTTAATCCATCTGTTATACAACAGTAGGAAACTAACATTGGAAATGACAATTACTTCATGCTTTAAAGTTTCAGGGTCTCATGAAAACCTTTGAAACACACACCATTGTCCCTTTCTGGGAAGAACTGCTTTTAGTGTAAGCCTTTTATTTCTGAAGGGTAAGGTCAATAGCCAATTAAATTACTGAGTGTTTTTCAGCCTCTGCAGGTCATCTGTTCCTGACCTCTGAGAGTTCACATTTAAAAGCTAAAGGTTTCCTTCATTAATTCAGCAACTTTCTGTAATGGGCATAATTCTCCATAATTTTGATGGTCAAGTCATAAGCTTGATTCAGAAAACAATAAACATTCAAATGAGTCCTTGCGTTGCTAAAACTGTAGCGCAGCGCTGCCTCAGCTCTTCATGTAACACGCTGTAATGAGGGAGAGCGTGTGCGTTTCTGAAACTGCATATGCATCCCAATTTCACATTCATTCTGAAAGTACGTGGGGGGTTTGTTATTCGTCCGACATTTATCATCCCACCCCACTGCTGTCGCCCTTTCCACTGCTGGGCTGATGAGAGTCTCACAGCTGCAGCCCACACAAGCTCTTCACGCTGACTCATATAGCATGAACAAAACCTATGCCATTACTATTCTCATGCTTTCAGTCTCAGCTGAAGCCACATTGCATACTGTATATGCCATACAGTATGCAGATGGTGCAGTTTAAATTGGCGGGCTCCAGTTTGTATGTCTTAAAGCAATATTGCCATACAAAGCCAAAATTCAGTAAGTTTACCAAAACTGCTAATTTGTTTTATTCATTGATTGATTTGACATTCAGTTCTAAAATCCCATTTATAAAATGGATTGTTTTGATTCTAAATTCTATAACAATGAAGCAGCACAGTGGAATACAGAATCTCCTTTTTGTGCTTAAAGGAATAGTTCACCCATAAATGATACTTTGCTGTTTTGTAGATGACTTTGTTTCTTCTTCATCAGATTTGCAGAAATTTATCACTACATGGCTCACCAATCGATCCTCTCGAGTGAATGGGTGCCGTCAGAATGAGAGTCCAAACAGCGAACAGAAACATAATAATCCACGCCAGGCCCCTCCAGTCCATCCAGTCTCATTCTGACCGCATCCATTCACTGCAGAGAATTGGTGAACAAGTAATGTAATGCTACATTTCTCTAAATCTGATGAAGAAAACAAATTCATCTTTCAATTTTCATTTTTGGCATGAATTATTCCTTTAAAAAACGACACAGGGTAATGGATGAAAAATATGCAAGGACTAAAATGTATGTAAAAGTTGAACTTCATTTAACTTGAGTCGCTCAGTTGTCCTCAGTCTAAAAATATGGATCTCAAAATCATACAATCAGTGTTGGAAAGGGTTAAAATTTGCAGAAGACGCTGGAAAATCAAAGAACATGCAGAAGCAGGAGGATTTTTGACTTATGAACAACCATGACAAAATATAAAAACAGGATCATCCAAATGACACACAGCATTAAGATTAAGGGTATGTAAACTTTTGATTGGGGTCATTGTAATAAATTCAGTTATTATTTTGCCTTGTGGAGCACATGTAAACATCTGTTATATGTGAAATTGCTTATTCAGGACAGTACTAAATATAAAAAATAACATGCAATTTTCATGACCCCTCTTATTTTGCTTCAATTATTAACATTGTACACATTCTGCAAGGGGTATGTAAACTTATGAGCACAACTGTGTGTGTGTGTGTATATACTCTATCATATGGTTTTTCTTCTAGGTCATATACAGAAAAGCATGGTGCCGAAATAGAACCTACTTAAGTGTACAGGCCAATACGTCCTAAATCAAGTCTGTCCTTGTCTGGATGCTCCACTGATCAGAGTACTTTTATCTCAACTGGAGGACTATCAATTCATGCTTGCTTACCTGAGGCATGCTCACAGCCAATTTGCCTGCTGGTGTGCAATCAACAAGCATCATTTCAATCAGAAAAACACATCTCGACACAATAAAGATTTCATATGAGACTGTGTGAATAGACAAGATGCCAGCAAACAATAGCTCAATCTAAACCTCAGTCAACAGACGGCGTGAGCACTGGAGCAGATCGTCGATTTGTCATGCACAGACATATTCATTCAAATAAGAAACATGACAGAATAAGAAAACCGCCACTGAGTCATGTAAGGACGACAGCCTGGCTTCTCTGACAAAGCAGGTCATGTTCAGGTTTGAAGGACATGGAACTTTTCATCAGATTGAAAAATTTTTGCCGCTTGGCTCCCGAAGCAAAGTTCAAAGTTTGGTCTTATATATATATATATATATATACAGGTCCTTTTCAAAAAATTAGCATATTGTGATAAAGTTCATTATTTTCTGTAAT
>JAUMHE010000080.1:2380403-2394941 GCA_032359235.1 Enteromius mattozi
TCAGTACATTACAGAAAATAATGAACTTTATCACAATATGCTAATTTTTTGAAAAGGACCTGTATATATATATATATTCAAATCCTATAGATCCTATCCTATAGATACAGTATGCATACAGTGATGTGGAAAAGGAGTGTTAAAGCAGAAGGGTAAAAAACAGAGAGATGGAGACTAGCGGACATTAAGGTCATACATCACAATAAACAAAGAATATATTTAAAACAATGTTTTGTAGTCTGTATCTTGTGAAAGTGAGATGTAAAAATAGACGAAAGCCAATTAAAGACATGAGTGGCTTCAACATATATGATTTAGCATTTTTATTTTTGCTGAAAAGTCCACAATATAATTTTAACGTAAGTAAATAAAGAGATCACCAAGATAAATAGTTTAATATTTTAAACCAAGTTCTTTATGTTTTACTTTATTTCAGTTAATGTTTATTTTATTTAAAGTAAGAAAATGCCAAGTTTACAAGCTTTGTCTTTTTTTCCTTTACAAAAAGAATTTTTTATCAAACGGCACCACAAAGTTACATAATTAAGTAACTGTCGTAGTCTCTTATTATAGACGTTTACCCAACTATACTGACTTTCTCTTTGCGGTTTGATATCTTATTATTATTAACCTCCCTTATTATCTTATTAAGACAAATGATATCTTATTGAATTAGACAACCAGCTATGAAAACTTCATCTTACTTTTAACCACTCTAAATATCAATAACTGATTTGCACCAAACTCCATAACTATCCCAAAAAAAAAATAATAATAATAAATTAAATCACTATCCACAAGGAGTTGTTATTCTGCTGGTTTTAAATTATGGGAGGCACTTCGGGTTTGGGGAAGTTCCACTCTGAAAGTCTGAAAAAAATCATTTCAAATCACAAAGCTGAGCTAAAAACAATCCTTTATTCTGAGTTTGACTGTAATGAGCTCTATTTTCAGTCATCAGAAAAATGTGATATGAAATAAAAAAAGAGAATCTACGGCCAGAGCTCTTCTCAGTCCGCTGCATTCTTTTCCTCCTCATTATTTCCATTTTTCCTTTGTGTTCCTCTGTAACAGCATGAATAAAGATAGCATATACTGTGTATTTGTGGTCTGCTCTCCCGATTTAATTTACGATATAAACCATGAATAATTCACTGGAACACACTCCCATTTTTCTCCGAAAACATTCACGTCTCTTTCCAGGTATTCATATTATGCTGAAAGCCATTTTAATGCTATTACACATTTAAAATTACTTTTATTTTACAATGGACGAAGGGCGTAGAATAACGTCACTTCATTGCATTTTTAATGCATATTATTGCATTTATAGAGCAATCCTTCACTGATTGTTTACTGTTTGTACTACTGTTGTGCTACTGATTGTAGCACATGTACATCACAGAGATGTCTATTTGACATTTGCATTACATCTGTGTTTACCCATCTGCAATAGGCCTAGCTATGCATCTATATAATGTCTCCTTTCAGACGCCTGACGTCTGAAAGATACTTCCGCTTACTGATCTTAAAACATGTCAGGCCCTTTTTGTCTTAAGTTACACACCAGTAAAGCTTTTTTCTAAGCCAGGTTTATAGCAAATTACTTAAATGGTCTAATTGAACTAGGACTTAATCCTGGCTTAGGCTAAACCAGGCCTTAAAGATGTTTATGGTTAGTGTAGACATCCATTAGATGTTTGTACAGCAGATACTTTCCAAATCAAATGATCTTTAACAGACATCTTTCAGATGTACGTAAGCTGGGGGTCGTCAGAAAAAGGTGAATAGAACTTATATGGACATTTTCATGCATGCATCAAACATGATGAACATAAAACACATCATATTTATATTTAGGCTCCATCTAGTGAGTCAAAACACTCATTGCACTCTGAATGTTATTAGCCCGTGTATTTGTCCTTTATTAAAAGTGATGTTTCATTTAAACCGAAACTGGGTATTCATTACAAGCAGCGTGTTTGTATCGTCCTCACAGCTTCTCCGTGATATCTTCACGTACCTTCCCAAATGAAGTTCCCATCGACCCGCTTTATGAACTTAAACCACAGCTTGTCTGTATGCGCTTCAGACAGACGCACGTCTCCGGTCCACAGACACGGCTCACAGATGGACAGAGCCGAGCGGCCCGGGCTCATCTTCACGGCTCGGCCCGGATCCCAGTGACCCATCTCCGGCCGGGAGCCCAGCACAAACACCTCGATATCCAAACACTCGGGGGTCAGAATGACACCAAACCTGAACACAGCCATGCCGTGTAAAACACACAGGTGTTTTAACTCGGACTGATCTCTATGCGGTCACTGACATTATAAATGGCTGCGCTAAAAATACACGCAGTACTGCTGACATTAAATGCGATACAGTGGCTGAGAGGGGACAACTGTGGGTTTTATAGGGCTGTAAAGACACCTCACTTTAAACAGGACAGTTTGTAATATTGTGCCTCAACCGTTAATAGTTTACTGGAAGCAAACGTATCCTCCAGGGGGCGCTGCATGGCTCAGAATGTCTCAGGACAATATTATATTGGTTTTTGACCATATTTTATTTTAATCGTGTTTAAATCAAATATTTAAATTTTTAAGGTAAAAGGCAGATTTTCTGAGAGATGCATAAATACAATAATTTTAATAATTTCAGTCGATTCTGACTAGCGCTGTGAAAAGTAACAGATCACGTGTGCTTTGGAGGCCCTCTTCTGTGTTTATGTGTGTGATTCATTATCTTTCAGCAGTAAACACACAGATAAAGTAATTATTAAACCCATCTCAAATGGCCTATTTAACAACATTTTGGCCTTCCAAGTTAAAGAACATTTACAGTCTTTATAATAGTCACTGTCACTCGATTTCTAATCTGTCAAGCCACCAAGGAATTTTCTGGCATGAATGAGACACTACCATCAAGTGGTTGGATGAAAAACTATTACTTATAATAATTGTTGATGTGATAAATTACAAAGTTTATAAATTGGGAACAATTTATTGTAAAATCTATAAAGTATTTCAATGCTTTTACAGTTCATCTAAACATTTGACTAATTCTTGAATAGGCTAATTGGCCTATTATTCATGCATCTTTAAGAACTTACAAAATCCAGAAAATCTGATCACATCAGCTCAATTTTATTATCACTGCAAGTCTGCACTGGCTACCTGTTTATTTGTATATTGATTATAAAATACTGCCACTTAGTTATAAGGCCTTGAATGGACTCTATCCTACTTGAGTGACTATCTATCACACAAAACTCTGAATATTCAAATCTACAAATATTATTTGAATGTTTACAGTCAAATAAAAAAATTATTATACTTTAAATGTAAATTAAATGTGATTTTTGTATCTCGAGAGTGCTTTTTTGCATCCTTAAGTAGAACTTAAATACATGTGTATTATTTCATAATTTTGCTGTTTTTGAAAGTGTACTGCTGAATGAATTGACAAAACTTGTTACATTTAAAAATACTTTATTATTTATATTGTAATATTTTAATAATATTAATATATCTAATATAGTATTTTTCTAAAGTTCTAAATAATATTATTTCTATTGTCATTTTTAGTATGCAATAAGGTTAAATGTACTATCAAATAACACACTACAGTTAAAATTATTAATCAGTTACATTTGATTTAGTAAGTCAATAGCCAAATGTTTGCTTCTTTAAAAGTGACAAATGATTAATAGATAAATGATTTTAAAGGTCCTTAATAAAGTGGACCTTTTAAGAGTACTTAAGAACACAAGAGATCAATTTTAACACTGTGGTTTTAGTTAATAAATATTACATTATCTAAAAGTAGTTATATATATGTGCTCATTCAGTAAATTTATGTTTAAGGGTATGCTGCATTGATCAACATTAATTAAAACAAATTCTCTGGATTATGGCTCTGCTCTATACAAAAATAAATACCACTCCCCTGACAGTTAATTTGTTTCTCCCCCTTCCTACCTTGGCATAACTATCTACTGTAATTTAACTTAGCCATATTGATAATTTTCAACAAAAGGCCACTTCTCCTTTGTTTGTTTTAGGAAAAGTACACTTGAGAGGTAAACTGTGTAAGGGGCAGGTAATACCAAGGTCTTCTGAGTAGGTCTTGTATTGACCTTTTTTGTTAATAAAGAATATTACAATCTTAGAGACCCAGCACATTCCCAGAGAAAGCAGCTAACAATTCCCTGTAGTATAAACAAAAACCAGTAAATAAAAGAACATGAGCCAAAATAAAGATAATAAAATATATATAGATATTTTTAATTCATTTAAGTCAAAAACCACATGCAACTCCAATCAACAGCTGTACTGGCAATTCACCTTCTTAGATCATAAACAACCTAATAACCAGAAAACAGACTCATGGCTTTAGTAATACAATATATGGACTGCATTACAAAACAAACAAAAAACACTTCATTTCGATTACATGGAAATGAACACACAACCTTGGGTGACACACAAGTTGAGAAGCCTAAAACAGCTCCTAACACATAAATGCTGCATAGCTTTCCATAAACCATAAAGGTTAAAAGAAACACATTTCTGGTGTTTCATCAGCAGCAGATCACACCTTCAAATATTAGCCTTCGCAAATTCTCAGAGCACACATTTAAATGCAGAAGACAGGTTAAGATATGTCACACGTCACATATATATAAGAGTTATAGAGCTCTTCTTTGTACTCAAATATAGTGTTACCTAAGCTTTTCCTGCTCACTCAATAGGAAATACAATAGCGGAGCATCTGTTTACTCCAGGTTAGTGAGAATAGCGCGGATCAGAGATCAGACAGCCACGAAATTCAGTAAAGTGCAAATATTGACTCTAAATGCTGATATATGGTTGGCATGCTGAAATTGAGTGATACAGTACTGGAGAACAAATTAAAATAGTTCAAGGTGTATGTTTTAGTATGTATGCTTCATTACATAGAGAGTATCCACAGACATTTGACTAAGGTCCATTTGTGCCATTTCTGGATGAAGTCTTTAAGAGAGTGGCAATTGTAAAATTGCTGTAAATGGAAACCTCCTTTTCATCGACAATGTGGCAGGAAGAACAGCTCTCTTACACTGAAACCCAATATAAATCCAAGCCCTTGAATTCTTAAGCATGACAGCTGTTCTCAGCTCAAGGTGAAGAGCACCAGTCTGCAATGTCACCATAAAATGAAGCAAAACTGAACCATCCAAAAATAATCATAGAAAGTGTCCTATTTCAAACAGTATCTTCAACCATGCAAATATACTATAGTGTGGATATGTGCAGAAGTCATTATCCGATAAATCTTTACAGAGATTATCTTGCTGTGTCAAGACAAATAAATCAAGTGCTATTTGACACAGAAGAGGCTCATATAATCCCATTAAATTAAGCCTTGCTTCACCGATGTTTACTCTCACTATTTTTTCTTATAGACACCATCAGCATCACACACCTTCAGACTAAATTAATCTGTGATATATCAATAAAACAATAATCTTAGCATCAAAACCAAAAAAAATACTTAGTTTCCTTTTATTTACACAGTGATATATTGTCAATCGAAGAGGTTAGATATTGTAGTGTTTTAGTTATGTTTTGCAAACTAAGTTTCTGTAGCGTTATGATACTGGTTTGAGAACAGATCGAAGCGATCTGCCGTCTCGCGTTAGCTCTCTGGTCGTGCACATGCAGGGCAGTGGAACTGCCTCCACTTGTCGGAGGACATCATTGTATGGGCAACGATTTAGGTGGTCTGCCATGCTAGAGATGTCTGCAAACTCCCACCGGTCAACCGGGCTAAAGGCTGTGCTAAAACGCCAAACCTGCAAGAAAACAAAAAAGTTACGTCACTAACAGCTTAACAACAATTTTATGGTAAAACATGTTGACAGAAACCATCTTTGAAGTGTAATTAGATTTTGTTTTAATTTTTTGGTAGTGTTCAATTAGTTTTCATAAGTGGTTCTCAATTCCAGTCCTCGCACCCCATCGCTCTGCATATTTTGTATGTCTCTCTTTGTTAATGCACCTGATTCTGATAATCAGCTTGTTAGAAGAGAGCTCCGTGCATGAACTGTGTTACGATCGACATGGTCCCTACTCAGTGTTCATTGCTCCCTACTCCCTGAGCAGGGAAAATCCATTATCCAAAGTTTACTTCACTTCGGAACATTCATTCACGCATTTGCGCTGAAAATCAATGATTACGATTTAAATGAAGTCTTGCACACTTCACTGCACTTTGAATGGAACGGATAAGTTCGATAAGTTAGAACTGGAATCATGGCGGAATATCCGGTGATGTCCACTCCACAGGGCACATACGTTCGAATAGAACAAATGTCTGAAGCATCAGGAGAAACATACGAAATGTGCAGAGCAGTGGGGCGCGAGGACTGGGATTGAGAATCGCTGATTCACATGGAGGTTGGGGATTATGACCTACACTGCAGCCAGCCACTAGAGGCAATCAAAATGTTTTGGCTTCACTTTTCAGGACATGTTTGGGGCAAACTTGGGGTGTGTCTCAAACAGCTCCATAGCTGACTTTCGCTCCATGAAATATCCCACAATGCATCCCCCCAAAAAAAAAAAAAACACCATGTATGTTGACATTGCACGTAGTAAAGCGACTGGAATTTGAGTAATCACTATGTGTAGTGAGCAAGGGTCTTTATTTTTATACACTATATACTGATTTATGAGCTTGGGAGCTGATTGAGATGCACCATTGGTTTAACATTAGCATGCTGCTCACCATTTAGACATACTTTACCTTGTCTTTTATCTGCCAGGTTCGTCTTCCATCCAAATATTGCTTCTTTTCCCATTGTACCACCACCATGCCACGAGTCTGCAGCAAACTGGCACAAACATCCCTCATTGTACGGGACACCATTGACATCTGACATAGGCTAAAACCATCCAAAAATCGGGCTACATGTTGAAGTACTTCAAACGGCAGTCCACTAAGGTGATCACACTTGGGTTCAATCACAGTTTCTGAGATGGGTTGCACCCCGAAGGACCTGAGGTGACGGTCATGAACAACCTTTGAGCCCTGAGTGGATGGGCAGAATCTGCGCTGGGAGTATGTGCAGCCATAATACGCTAACGGACAACGGTGCTCCATCCAGCCATTGAGTCCAGAGTGGATATCTCCGTGAACATTGCGAAAATGCGAGAGGAACTCTACTCTACGGAAGAGCTGGCCGCACTCAAAGGTAAACATGGAGCCCTCGCGTGGAGCCCAGCTTGGGCGAGGCACAAGCTGCTCCAGCGTGAGATCTAGCCGTAAAGTGCAAAAAGGACTCGGTTGCGAAAGGCGCGGTGCGGCTCGATCACAAGCAGAAGCCGATGCAACTTCACCGACCATCGTGCTTGTTGCCAAGATGGCAGCGGGGAAACTAAATGTCTGGGTGCCGAAGTCTACACGTGTGCCCCCGAACGTATAGACTGTGTCAGATATCCTCCGAGCTCGCGGCGACTCCTCCAAGCAGAACAGAAGAGCAGCTGCCGTAAAGTCAATTTCACCAAGTCCCATTGGGTCGTCCATTGGTTCCTGATCCAAATCCGATGTGTCCACAGCTTTGTCCTCCATTTTGCAATGTGGATTTCTATGAGGAAAGACTTCTGTAAATGACCCCTTCCGCCCATTAAGTGCAAGTGGTATAAAATTGCGCAGCAACTGAAGGTTTTGGAGTTTCCTCTCAAAAGCCCGGTCTTCAAAGTCTAATGCCATCATAGGTAGTGCACTGTCTCTCTGGACGGTCAGAGTCTGAGCATGTATAGGTTGCTGCAGCAATGGTGTTTGCGATCCAGAGGCCCCCTGGATCAAGAATGCATGCTGTTCGTGTCTGATCTCTGGTCTATGGGGAATTAAAGGACCAACAAACGCCCAAGAACTTCGGGACTCTGGGTTTTCATGGTGTTCAGTGGTCGATTCCATTAAGTGATCTACAATACTATGAGAGCCATTACAGAAACCTTGCCTATCTATGTCTTCCAACATGTCTGGGCCACACTCACCAGTTGCTTCACGAGCAAGAACATCTACAGAGGTTTCTCCAGCATCAATTCCCCCAACAGCCACAGTCTCACTATCAACAACTGATGTTACCTCTTTCATATCAACATCTGCCGACTCCAAAGTTTCTGACTGATTGAGCCTGCCATTATCGTTTAGTACTGAGCCACTAACTGGCTCGCTGCCTTTGACAGCATCTCCTAATGCACCGAGAGCAGATGCCAAACTCCTGCCAAGCTCCATGAGTTTCTGGTGCTGTTGAGGCTGTAGCTCCTCCTTTAAGCCATTGACTCCGCTAGCTATTTTATCACAGCTGAACCCTGCATCCCCTCTCATCCTCACCTTTTCATGCAGTTCCCCATTGCGCTCTGTAAGTTCAGCTGATGCATTAGTGGTTGTACAGTCTGTTTCTGAAGAATTAAGGTGGATCAGGACGTTGAGAGCTGCGGCCAGGCTTTTGGTTGTCTCTACTGTGGTCTGGTAGAGCTCCCCGTAATGTTCTTCTTTTAGACCATTAATCCCATTGGAGATCTTGTCTTTCGAGCAGCCAGCCGTAGGCTCCATCTCAACGCTCTCCACCTGCACACATGGAGGCTGAGCAATTGAGACTAGGCCAGGCTTTTCATATTGTCCTGCTATCTGAGTCTTTTTCTCCGGGCCACTAGTAGGAGCCAGAGAGACAAGTTTGAGTGACGCTAACATGGTTCGCTGGTCCTGAAGGGCAAGTGCCATGTCAAGCTGCTCCACCTCATCTGCTTCTTGACTCAGTCTCTCATACGAACGATAATCCTCATCGTTTACTGGCCACCTATTCCACTCCATAGTGCAGCACACCACACCTGCAGGACACACCTCAAGGTGCTCTGCCATCTGGCCACGGGCCAGTGTAAAAGGGCATCCAATGCTTTGGTTAAGACACGGCACCCTTTCAAGCGGGCACAGCAGCTTGTGTTCAAGAGCCTTGCAGCCGTGGAAGATAGCACCACATACAAGAGGGCAGGTGATGAGGTCACAGGAAGTGCCGGGTACAGGTTTGACCATGCATCTTCTGCTTATACACGACACGCAGTGAACATGAGGCTCCTCCATTATTTAAGATGACAGCAGCAAGATGTGAAATGGAAGGAATCTCAACCACTGCAAAACAATGAGAGGAAAACTGAGATAAGTTTCGCCAACATGTACTGTAGACAGTGTCAATTTTTACAGAAAAAAGTGGCATCAACTTGTACATGTAATATTGTAAATCTTGACAGTTTATTATCACATTATGAAAACTAATATGGCAAAAAGACATTACTTTACAAGGGATGTGCAAAATTACATATTATAAATACTGACTTGTCAGTTGTTTACACAGCTGGTAAACTAGTCGTTAATGTCAAGTCCAACAGACATCAACAGACACAAGGACAGCACAAGGACACATTTTAAAATGTTAAACACAAGGTGGACATCCATAGTAGTTGTCATTTCTCTCATTGATTTTTCTTAACTATGTAGTGCACACTGAAACCGCTTTGGCCTAATTTAATAGTGAAAACTATTGTTGAATTCCTGGCACACTCTCTTCAAGCTTTAATGTGGTCTTGGTTTTATTCAACAACAAGCCTTACTACTTAGCATTAACAAAACTGGCCCACTTCACTCATGTGTTGCTTCTGTTCTACAGGTCTTAGTAGCAATGACACCACACTGAACCATAAACCACGAAGACAGAAAGAACCTTTAGGATTTCATTAAACTTATTGTTAAAGTTCCCCAACACACATTGGTTTTAACGCTTACTAAACTATAAGTTGATAAACGTGACAGAACTGAAAACCACGAAAACTTAATGACACTTCATATAGTATAGAATGAAGTTAAGAAGTGTCCTTAGGATTATGGCAGTGATATTTAGATCTTTATTTTGTTGATGCTTAAACTTTGATTTAACTTTATTGTTTTCTGCTTAGGTTAGCCTGTTAGCTAGCTGAACTTTCTACCTTCAGTCAAAATAAACAAATTATTCACTTACCCACAAGCTGTGCCAACTAACTCCCTGCGTTACTCACTCACGCCCCTCGCCTGTTTCTTCCACTTGTCCGGTTTTGCGATGAAACGGGACACTTTAAAACACTGCTGTATGATAACATACACAAGCATCACCGTTTGTCCTGTCCAAAAATGCTCTATCCGGCCGGGACGCGCGCCGATGACGTCATCGCGCATATTCGAGCGTCATGACGTTGGGGTTTATTTTGGCCTGGTATGTTGTTGTATTTGACGATGTACCTTAACAAGTTAACAAGCCATATGAGTCCCCATGACATAATGGGTTATATTTTGTGTAAAAAAATCGGCTAATACTTGTTTCTAAATGCGAATCCTACAAAGTTACTGCCAACACAATATATGTACTAAACAATGTATTACAAATATACTATTATTTTAGTGCAAATTAAAATGTATAAATAATACACACACATATTCTTTGAGGAATATCATGAATAAGAATGTGCAACAATATTAAAAAAAACCTGGATTTTGTTTGATTGTTTATTATATAAACAAGTTTTGTAACTGATGTGATAAAGCATAACAAGTCCACTATGTTATGCTTATTTTTAATGGAATTTGATAATACAATGATCAGTAATCAGATAATATAATAAAACTGTTATATTGAAAAGATGATTAATAAACAGGTTAGAAACCATACTCTACATAAATAAGTGTTTAATTACTGTAATCTATTATGCATTTAAAAGAACGGTATGCATGTATTTGTCAGGAAATTGTGCTGTTGTCTGCTGCAGAAAAGCAGAGATGCTACAGAGTTCGTCATGATGCAGACCCTGAAAGAAGGCAGATACCTCAATAAAAAAAGGAGAGGTGGAGAAAGGACATAAAGGACGGAAGAAAACAAGAACGTGTTAGAACTTAGCTTTGTTGATTAGGTGAAACTGTAATAAATGATTTTGCAATGTCTGTGTATTGCGTGTCCCTGTGGTGTGTTCATATTTGTGTGTGTGTGTGTGTCTCTGTGGTGTGTATAAATCTGTGTGTGTGTGTCTCTGTGGTGTGTTCATATCTGTGTACTGTGTGTGTGTGCATGTTTATGTGGTTTATGAGGACACGCATTTGTATAATGACATGGATATGACATAGGTATTACAACATGAAGGTGATTTATGAGGACATTTTCGGTGTCCCCGTAATTCAAAAGGCTTATAAAACATACGGAATGAAGTTTTTTGAAAATCTAACAATGCACAGTTTCCTGTAAGGGGTAGGTTTAGATGTAGGGTAGCACATACAGTTTGTACAGTATAAACACCATTACGCCTATGGAGAGTCCCCATAAGTCACAAAAACCAACATGTCTGTGTGTGTCTGTGTACTGGTATTCCCTGGTCCAAATGTAATTTTATTTGATTCCTAATCAAAAAATCTAAGAAAAACAGCTTAAGTCATACAGATTGAAGTGTTTTGAAAACCTGAAATAACTTTAGTTTTGTGCAGGGGTAAGTTTGGGTAAGGGGACAAAAAATACAATTTGTACAATTTGGGGGTTGTAATTGGCTGAAGCACCGATCACCAAATTACCACCATGCCCCCACTTAGCGCTATTATGAAGTGTAGCTTAATAAATTCCATGCATTATTATTAAAGTTTAAAGGTTCACTTTTCGTTCATAAAGAGCACATCAATTTATGTCCTTTCGTTGTCACTGTCAATCATAGCACTGACTTGTGGGATGATTAAAGGCAGGGTAAAAATTTTTAAGAAATGGATCGCGTAGCCGAGCCGAATCGTCTGAATAAGCCACTGCGACGGGCTGGGTAGCGACATCCACGTATCCAGACACCGCGCGAGTGGCATCATTGGAGTCACCGGCGTGCCAAGGGGTGTGCAGTCGGACTGAGAGGTGCAGAAAGCACAGAGTTCTGGTTGTCCACAGTCAGACTTTCTGGATCCCGTGAGGGACCGGCCAGTGACATGTGAGGAAGCGGTGCATCTCCTAAATGCTGTCTCTTGGCCACTTGCAAGAGGGGGCGCTGTGGGCGAGAGTGAGGAAGCGGAGCGTTGCTCACAGTCAACCCACGAGCGCTGAGGTCCGGAGGACAAGGAAATTGCTCTTTTTGTTATGTTGTGGGCGAAACAAAAAGAAAACGAAACAGAAGGTTCCTCTCCCAGCCCTCCTCCGGGAGGTGAAGTGGCGTCGTCCTCACCACTTCCTGAGCAATTTCTCGCCCCTCCGGGCCCTCCGTCTCAGGGCTTCTTTGTCATCTTGCGGGAGGACTTGGAGGTTTGCTGAGGCGGGGTGGGCACCGAGAGGGAGGCTCGATGCGCCGGCCTCGACTGAGTCTCAGCACGTGGCAAATGGAGGATCACGCTGGGGGAGGATGTGCTGGATCGCCTCGGCCTGCTGCTGGAATGCCGAGAACGGTTTCCCAAAATCCTTGACAGTGGCGCCGAACAGGCCAACCTGGGAGATGGGGGCATCCAAAAACCTCCTCGGCTCACAATAGCCCATCCCCCGATGCAGCGAGTGACATCTGGTCTTCCCTCGATGCTCCAAATGAAACATAAGGACCTCCCTTGGATGCAGCACTGCCAGGGGCATGGCCTCGCAATGAGGTCATCCTCCCTCCGCGAAGGCATCTTCAGCATGCTGGAGACCCAGACAGTGAAGACAACCTCAGTGGCCATCGTTGGGAGACAGGTAACGCCCGCACCCAAAAGGACACGGCCGAAACAGCATCTTGAAAAAAACTGCCGTGTTCAGAAATTGCTCTTTTGTGAAACACCCAGGGGATTTGCTTGGCAGAGAAACCGTTGATCGTGTCGTCGATGCCAAAGAGAACAACTTCTGCTTCAGCTTCCTCTTCGTTGCAGCACTTCAAAGCAGCAGGCATTAAACTCGCGGCTCCGAAGCAAAATCTGATGAGTGGTTACACCTGTGGCCTCTTTATACCCGGATGACGGGGAGTGGCTCAGGATTGTTTAACCACTTGCCAATTTTCATTGGCGTTTTCTCTTAAGCAGAGCAAATCAGGGCTCTAGGCAAGACCCCATTCTGTCGTCACGACTAAACTCGTAGTGACTGACAGACAGGGAACAACTTTTTAATACTGTAATCCCGGATAAGCTGGTACTGAAGCTTTTGTGTCTCGTCACACCCCTACGATGTAGACAACCCTGGGTGGTTGTCTACATCGTAGGGGTGTGACGAGACACTTATCCCACGAGGCGAGATGAGACACTGGCTTCATCAGAACGAGACAAGATTTTTAGATTTTTTAAAATAAATTCTCAATGACAAAATAAATTGGGAAAAATTTTGTTTTATTCAACAAAACATTTTGTAATCAGCTTTTTGAAATTAAACTATTTTAATGAATTACATGCAGTAATAAACAACATGTGAACACTGCAAAATATTTTGCCACAAACTGACAGTAATTAAGTAAGTAATTAACAATAAATAACAAAAATGTAAAATAGTATAAATAAATAAAAACAAATAACACAAATATTCCTTTAAAAGCAGGGTAAGCGATTTTTTCAAAAAAGCTTCAGAAAACAGAGTCAGCCGAATACCTAAACAAACTTGCCTACAGCAAATGCCGCGCCAGATTAAAGGCCAAAGTATACTTCGGCCATCTGCATTACATAATTTTTGTCATCAGGAGGGCTCGTGGACAGCCGCGCACCCTGTCCCCACTGCACGGACTGTCCGCGTACAACAGTGTATGCGCAAGAAGAATGCTGAAAGAGTGCAAGTCAATTGGTGGCATTGCGCATGTATCGAGCTCATCCGTCCGTACTAATCCGCCATTGAGTATACTTTGAAAGCTGTATGGAAACGGCTGTACGCGAGACGGAACGGAACGCGGAAATTGAAGTATACCTGGGCCTTAAGTCTGCCTGCACTAGACGCGATAAAGTGACCATTAAAAACCATTTGGAATTTGTCTCAGCATGTCATAAACAGAACGCGGCAGCAGTTTCCTGCCAGAGATTTGTTGCGCTACATCAACATCAAACCACTATCGCGAGGATATCGTCAAGTTCTCACGAGGCACATCGGATTTTGCAAGATCTTGTGGCATGAGATCTCGTCACACCCCTGCTACATCGCTATGTGCCTGGATCAGAGAATTTCTCACCAACAGGCCTCAAGTGGTGAGAATCAGGAGCTGGACATCAACATCACTGGTCCTAAATAAAGGCACACTGCAGGGCTGTGTGCTCAGCCCAGTCCTGTTTACTCTTTTCATACATGACTGTTTTGCTATCTACTCCACAAACACAGTGGTGAAGTTTACAGATGACACCAACATAGTGGGACTCATATCAGACAATGATGAGACTCAGTACAGAAAGGAGATCCTGAACCTAATAAGATGGAGTTCAGATAATAACCTCGTACTTAATGCCAGCAAAACCAAGGAGGCCATTGTGGATTATAGAAGGTGCAGGAAGACTGGACACGCACCTCTCCTT
>JAUMHE010000080.1:2420477-2446069 GCA_032359235.1 Enteromius mattozi
TAAAGGAATCCCGTTTCCACCACTAAATTGTTTTTTTAAAAAAGGTTATTGTGACTTTATATCTCGCAATTCTGACTCCATTTCTCACAATTCTGACTTCATTTATTGCAATTCTGACTCCATATCTCGCAATTCTGACTTTATATCTCGCAATTCTGACTCCATTTATTGCAATTCTGACTTTATATCTTGTTATTCTGACTTTATATGTCACAATTCTGACTTTATATCTCGCAATTCTCATTTTATGTCTCGCAATTATGACTTTATGTCTTGGAATTATGACTATATCTCATTATTCTGACTTTATATCTCGTTATTCTGATTTTATATTTCGCAATTCTCACTTTATATCTCGCAATTCAAACTTTAAATCTTGTTACTCGGACTTTATATCTTGTTATTCTGATTTTATATTTCGCAATTCTCACTTTAAATCTTGCAATTCTCACTTTATGTCTCAGAATTCTGACTTTATATCTCGCAATTCTAACTTCATATTTCACAATTCTCACTTTATATCTTGCAATTCTGAGTTCGTATCTCTCAATTCTGAGAAAAAAGGAAGAATTGGGAGATAACAACCTTTTTTTTCGCAATGACCTTTTTTTCAGTGGCGGAAACAGGCTTCCATACTAAATGTAATTTAAGAGCAAAATACATTATTTTCACATTATCCACCAAATCTTATTACTTATCCACCAATTTTAAAATTGCTAAATGTTAGAAAATGATATTAATTGCATAAACAGATTACAGACATTTTTATTACTTTGAAATATGTGGGGAAAAAAACACACGCAATCAAAATTAAAATATCTGGATGCAGTAATTTGGGAGAGAAAATGTGCTTGATTGAAACAAACGAAATATCATTATTGGTGTAAAAAAAATTTTTGGTAGTAATGTAAATATCATACAAAAAATATAGTAATTGTTTTTGTGTTTTATGTTGTATAATTTTCACATAAGTAGTAACATTCTCAGACATATCTGCCTGTATACCTGCTCCTTTCTGGATTGGCACAGTAAGAGAGCTGTTACAGGTTCCATCTGAAACCAGCGCACTGAAGTTGTACAACGTCCCACAAGTCAGTCCGTGAAAACTACAGGACGTGTTTGTGGTGTCGCAGTGAAGCATGTGCCCATCCAGGGTTCGAGCCATTGTGAAGTAGTGCAGTGAACCTTGGCCCTTGACCCAGGAGAGTGTGGCAGTCCCGGTGTCACACTGCACTTCCACAGTCATGTTCTGTGGCTCACAGGGCACTGTGTAGAGCAGAAGGAATCCAACATGACATTAATTTCACGCAAAATATAAAGCTGATCAAGTTGTCTTTAAGCCAACGTGTAGTCTCACCAGTATAGAAGGTGACCTGCTGACTGGCCAGGCTGGTGCAGTTTCCAGCCGAAGCGGTTATGCTAACGTCATAAATCTGTCCGCAGTGCAGGTGAAGCAGGGTGCAGTTGTTTGCGGTGCTTCTGCAGGTGTGGACATCTCCATCTCTACTGCTGGCTGTGAGTGAGTATGATTCGGCAACCAGAGAGTGTGACCATGTTGCCGCCATGCCGTTTGAGTCACACACTGGGTTCAGTGTTATATTCTGAGGAACACAAGGTGCTGTAAGAGAGTTAAAAAGAAAGGTTACATTCTAGGTGGGTGAGAATTATGCAGAGTATATGTAGATTTAAATTTTCATGTGGAGTGTGCCTGGATGTGAAAAGTTAGTGTTGAGTAGTTAAGTACCTGTGTACATCTTAAGAGGTGGACTCCGCAAGCTGCTGCATTTGTCGGAGGATGCAGAAATTATAATGGTGTATTGCATTCCACACTTTGCTCCGGAGAGGTCACAGGATGTGCCAGTGCTGTTGCACATCAAAATGCTTTGGTCATGACCTTCAGCTGTAGCCACATAAAAGGAAGATCCCTCATTCAGCTGCCAGCTGACTGTGATATGGCTGCTGTAACAGTCTGTGTGGGCAGTGATGGAGGTGAGGGCACATGGAGCTGCAGACAGAAACAACAGAGGTCAGTGGCTGTGATTCAAACAGTTGGTGGCTATAGCTTGAAAGCTTTTTCAAAATGCAAAGCAAGAATGTTTGATTTGTTTGCACCTGTCTGAATCTGGAAGGCATTGCCAGGTTCGCTTTTGCAGAATGAGTTCTCAGCAGTAATGTGAAGGGTGTATGTGGCTCCACAGAGCAGGTCGGGAACATTGCAATGCAGATTTTTAGCCGAGCAGCTGGAGTTGCTTCCACCCTTCTCCACTGCCAGTACAGTGTAAGATTCTGCCCCCTTTGCTTGTAGCCAAGTCACCCAAGCTGAGTTGGTAACACAGTCCAGGTTCCCTATCTCTCCTTGAGGAACACAAGGAGCTAAAAATACACAAATACAGTCTGTAAGTACATTTTTTTTGTCTTTAAAGACATCAAATGTCGATTTTCCAGAAGTTGATATGTTTTTTTAGGGTTTTAATGACACATCTGTAATATATTTTGTTTAAAATTCCTTAATGGTTGTGTAAAACAAAACCTTTTTTTAACACACTCCCTTTCAAAAACAAAGGTTATCCACTGCATCTTAAGCAGCTCAGTAAATGATGACTGCTATGTTCAGTATTACATCCAACACCAAAAAAAAATGCCTCAATCGCTTAGGAGACATTCTGGCGGACTGATGACAGCTTACTGTAGCTGAAAGGGGATATTATTTATAGGCATTAAACACACACACTGGGTGGTATTTTAATCAGTTTAGGGTGGATGTGTACAGATACTTCTATCACACATTTAAACATCATGTGAGTGAATCTTGCATCGATGACCCCTTTAACTGTCAGAAATGTAGAAACATAGACTTTCCCTTGTCTTACAGTACATGCAAGTAATGCGACGAAATCAAAAAGATCCCTAGATATTGTCACCATTACGGTACCTTGAGAGCATTTTGAAAACAGAAGGAACTGATGTCATCTATCGCTCTGCACATGCATACAAAGTCAAAATCTAGATATTTTAGGCAATATAGCAATACTGGCCAGGACACATGCAGGACACATGCAGGAAAAATGGCAAGTATGTCCAACCTAGTCTACATTGGATGGTAAATGGATACCCTGCTCTGTTTCTGACATACTCCATATGACTGCACTACTTCTGCCGATTAGTTAGTAGTAGTGTTTGGCAATACGGTCATTTTTCATATAGTCATATTGCATATTATCGTGTAAGGGTGGGTGGGGGCAAGAGAAAGACTCTCTGTACTTGTCATAGGCTATGTCTTAAGTATTTGGTAATTTTAAACCACTTGTGTCTGAGAGAGAGAGAGAGAGCCTGGAAGCACCAATAACCGAAATAATATTCTTTTTTAAACATGCTGAAAAAATAACTCTAAATCCCACTGTCTAAATGATGTCTTTTTTTAGCACTCTTGATAGAATTTGTAAATAAAGGTTTATCACCCTGAAGTTCAATTTTGGATGTTGGCTTAGTTTTAGAGATCGTTTTTAGAACATTTAGGAGAAGCCTCTTTTGCATGTATGTGCGTTGCTGAGGTGAAATAGCAGGGTAATTTGATAATAATATAGCCCAATAATAATAATAATAATAAGAGTAACAATAGTTTTATACATTAATAGGAGAATGAGTCTAATGTCAATGTGACTATGGACAAAGACATCTACTATAGTCAATATCTCTGACTATCTTTGCTATTATCATCTGTCAGGACAACCCTAGTTAGTAGCATGTTCTTCAGTGCTACTAACTAATCAATGATTAATTTATTAATTGTTCTCTTAATTGTTACATTAATCGAACAATCCTTTTTTGCAGCCCTAGTGAAGAAAGCCTTAAAAATTGTTTCAAAGTGCAATGCAACAATTGTCACACAGGAGGTAGACACAGTGGTACTGCAAAATCTCTTGACCCTTTCAATGGGTAGTAAACAACTTTAGTTTTGAGTTCTCTTTAGTAAGTTAGTTCTTTCTGTCTCCAGAGAATATTATGCAAAATATTTTGTTCATTTAATAGCACGATTGTTTTTTATTTGCTGTCACTGAATAGTTTTATGTATGCATCTGCATCCCATATCGGTAGACTGTTGGTAATTGTGCACTGTTGTGAAAATTACCTGAGAATGCATTAACAGCTGTGCTTGACTGGCTTTCACAGCCACCCCTGACAGATGTTACAGTGACAGAATATGACTGTCCGCATGGCAAGCCACTGATTGAACAGCTGGTGCTAGTGGAATCACATGACAGGAAAGATCCTTCGCTGGTTTGTGCCCTCACATGGAAAGATTCTGCATCTGGATTGGCTGGCCATGTGACAGTCAATGAGCCAGCAGGACAGTTCACCTTAACATCAACGGTCTGAGGAGGACAGGGTGCTAAAAAAGAAAAACAACTTTCATTTATCTGTTGTAAATGTTCTAATGAACTCTAATCCTGACTTGGTGGTAAAGGGTGCAATATGTATGGAAAAAGTGAAAACTGAAGAAAATAAGAATGAGTCTTGACCATGCAACAGTTGCCATCAAATGTTCTTGGTGGTAGTTCAAGTGTGCATTTTAACAGTCACTCACCAGTATGCAGCTGTGTGAACAAACTTTCTTTGCTGCTGCATGTGTGGTCCATAGACATCACTGACACATTATAAGTCTTCCCACAGAGCAGATGCTCTAGGTTACAGTGTGTCACACTGCTATTGCAGTAGGCCTTATGGATGCCATCTACAGTGACACCCTCAGCCTGGTAGGATAATGCTCCACTGGCACTTTGCCATGTCACAGCCGCAGAGTTAGAGAGGCAAACAAGAGAAGCCTGCACATTGGTAGGTTCACATGGAACTGAGGAAGAGAACCAATATGAGGCAGTAATGTCCATGGGCATAGTGAAGATCATCCAAAGTTTGTTTGGGTTTGTGAACAAAAATGGATATCAGGATATCAACTAATTACATCAGAAAAACTACTGTTTTTAAATTTGATAGCAACTCAGTGCTGTTGCTGTATACAGAAGCAATGCCAGAAACACTGCCATAATCTGCATTCCATGCTGCTGAGGATGTGGTGTAATATGGAAAAATTCCTTACCTGACTGCAATTGTGAAAAGGCGTTTTGGCTGTTACAGTGGCTGTCCTGGGCAGTAAGTGTGAGGTTGTAGGCTTGGCCACAATGCAAGCTGGTTAATCTGCAGCTGGTGGTGGGGCTGCTACAGTAAGCTTGGTGCCCATCTGACCCGGATGCTTGAACCAGGTAGGAGGCAATGTGCTCTCCTTGTTCCCATAACATGACACCTGTGTGGCTGGCACACTCCATTTGAGCAACAATTCCATGTGGTTTACACGGAACTGGGATGAAAAAGGAATGGACAGGCAAAAATGTGTTCATCTCAATAGGTATGTAAGGGTAAGTAAATATCTGTGAATTATTTGCGTACAGTCATCCTACCTGTATCCAGCTGCACGTTATCACTTGGTGCACTTGTACACACATGGTCAGAGGCAGCCACTCTGAAGCTGTATGTGAGTCCACACAGCAGATTATTAAACTGACATGTAGTGCTACTGCTGTTGCATGAAGACGCAAAGCCTCCGCTGCCCTGAGCAACAGCAGTATAAGATAAAGCTCCTTGGCTAGGCTGCCAGGATATATCAACTACACCAGATCCACAGCTTAGGTTTGCCTGAATGTGGCTGGGAATACATGGCACTGGGGACAAAATCGGAATTGTTATTTTGGTGATTCTACAGTTGAGGTGGGAAATGCTAGCACCCTCTGTCATGTGGACAAAGTTCAGCTGCATTAAATTGTGTATAATTAGGGGTCACCAACCTGAATGCAGTGTTGTGATTTCACTCCTTGATTCATTACAGTGATGACCAATGGCAAGCACACTGACATTGTAAATGGACCCACATACAAGGTTAGGCATAACACAGGAAGTATTTGTGCTGTCACATCCTGTCTCTTGGCCATCTTTGCTTATGGCATGCACCTCAAATGATTCTGCCCCTGCCCCAGGATTCCACTGCACAAGGGCAGAGTTTGAAGAACAGAGCAAATTTGACTCCACATTCGTAGGTGGACAGGGCACTGTTCATATGAGAGTGAGAGCAAAATGTCAGAGAAAGAGAAGATTTGTCATAAAACAGAAATCAGTAAAAAAAAAAAAAAAAGTTAATTAGTATTAAGGCTGCATGATTAATCAAATGCAATTGTCATGCGTATCTTTTAGTGAAGCACGGTTTTGATATCAGTAGTGAATCTCCATCTGAAGGCCAGAAGGTGCTTTCATGTTGAAACTTCAAATTTCTCCCCACAGAAGAAAGGTAATCCACATTGTTCCACATTGCATTTCTTTCGAAAGGGCTCTTCCCTATGCTCTAATCCAGTGGTTCCCAACCACATTCCTGGAGGCCCCCCCAGCACTGCATGTTTCCATGTCTTCTTAAACAAACAGACCTGATTCAGATCATCAGCTCATAAGTAGAGACTCCAAGAACTGAAATGGGTGTCAGACAAAGGAGAGATGCAAAATGTGCAGTGTTGGGGGGCCTCCAGGAACGTGGTTGGAAACCACTGCTCTAATCCCTTCAAAGGCCAGGGATGTGGCTAGAAGGGAAACTGCTGCGGTTGGAAACTAAAGGCTTGTACATATCGAGATGATTATTGCGTGTGAATATCTTCAGCATTTTTCACTGTTCATACACAAACGATTTTCACTGATGATGAGCCGACGGCATTTAGTGAAAAACAGATATACTCTGGTACACAAGATGGTGCTGCACAAATTTTTATGCTTCTGACACTCGCTTGGCACACAGAAGAACAAGGGAGCCAGAAGTAACATCATAACCATTGTCAAAACCACTCACATGCTTATTTGTTAACTGGTAAAAAAAACATGGATATTTCAAGCAGCAGCTCCGGCAATGAAGAAATTATTGTCATACAGCTCTTTATTTTCAGAAACCAACAAGACCAGCAGCTCTACATTCATCTTGCCTCAGTGCTGCATATTTGTCTACTTGCTTCCGTGTGCTCGGCAAGACGGTTTTGTGCTTGAGGGTTAGGATTTTAGTTTGAGTTGTTTAGAATAAAAAGCAACATGTGTTAAACATCTTTCAGAACATGAAAAGCATGTTCAATCTTCCGTTTCCTGAAAGGCATGCATTACCTTTTTTCTGCAAGGCATATTTGGGCCACATTTTGGCCTTCAGATGGAGATTAACTACAGATCACAGAACCAACGTTTTTGTTTCCATCACTTTCAAAATAGTATTTATCATCAGATAAACAGTATCATCAGATCCACCATTAAATAATGCTAATATGTAATTAGGAACTTGCTTAGCCATGTCAAAATTTGCTTATGATAGTATTCTTTTGTTTTATGTTTCCTGGTAAATATTTTATTGACATCACGTGGCTTTACAGATTGCATATGTAGTCAATCATATGGACATTCCAGATAATGACCCTTAAACATGTCAGAATTACTACATTACTACATGTAGGTGCTGCATGCATAATTAAATTTTTCATTCTCACCAGATGCCACTGCTAGGGCTGTGCCAGGCATGCTGTGACAATGTCCATCATATGATACCATCGTTACATTGTATATTTGTCCACAGGCTAGTCTGCTCAGTTCACAGTAAGTGGAATTGCTGGAGCAGGTGGAGACCAGCTCCCCCGGTGTCCTGGCATTAGCAGTGTAGAAAATAGACCCATCAGTGGGAGTCCACTGCAACAGTACTGAGTCAGTGTAGCAGTCCAGTGTAGCAGTAACCTCTGGGGCACAGGGAACTACAGGAAACATATAAAAAATAGCATTCACTAGAACAATAAATAAAAATTAAAAGACAGAACAGATTTCTTTAGATCTAAACATAACAATACCTGTGCGGAAGTTTTCTGCCTGACTGGGCAAACTGGAGCATTCATCTCCAACCGCAATCACCTGAATAGTGTAATTCTCTCCACAGATGAGATCACTCAGAGTACAATGTGTAACAGGCCCAAGGCTCTCACAGGACATGAAATTGAATGCACTACTCCAGGCATAAGTTACATAGTAAAGCACCCCCATGCTTGCATTCCAAGACACACGTGCCTCAGCAGTGGCACAGTCGAGCACCACAGACACACCTGTAGGAACACAGGGCACTGCAAAAGAGAACAAGAGAGAAAGAGTCAGCTTAATTCATCAATCCCAATCCAGCTTTATTAAGCAAAGCCAGGATCAAATGAAAAATAAATCTCTGTATGTTGGTGCCATAACTTTTCTGACAAATGCTAAAGTGTAACCTTCCTTGAATTTGTATGTGCACTATGCAATTTAGTTGAATAGAGCAGTGGTTCCTAACCATATTCCTTGAGAACAGTGCACAGTTTGCCTGTGTCCTCAATCAAACACACCTGAATCAAACACGCAAGGACTGGAATTGAGAACCTTTTATCTAAGCTAAGGCTAATTAAGTTACATTGGCCCTGTCCTAAAGTGTTAAACACTTTATGTGCATTTGCGGTCTTACGGACTTACAATGCCCACCGCGCATGTCCATCAAGTCCACAAGACCATAGGTTGTCCCATTCGTCATTGTAGCACTCAGAAGGGTACTCGTGAGCACCCCCTTTGTGGCCGTTATGTGCCCTTAATCCGTACTTCTGTTTAGCCTGCACTGGTGCTAGCTCACAGCAGACTTCTACACCTAACAGCCAAAGCATGCATTATGTCACAAAAGTGCAAACTCAAAGTAAGTCCGCAAGGGTTTAGGGTGCCATTTGGGACAGGGCCATTCATAGTGGGATTTGATTGCTGAAAATGTCTGGATAATCTTCTTTCTGAATGCAAGCTAGAAACTGGAACTATAGAAAATTTGTTTCTGGGATCAACCCATAGCAACATTATCCATTTCAGTACCAGGATTAAGACACAGGAAGGATCTGACAGTGTGCATGAACAGCAGTTACCGGAATATTTTTTTTCTACAAATGATCTACAATTTCTATGTAGCTTAAGTGCTTTATTGTGTAATAACTATGCTGAAACTTGTTTACTTGTTTCTTATATTTGTGTTGTTGTTTGTTTGCTTGCATTACCTGAGTTAAGAGCGCTTAGTGCACTAGGTGTTGAGTTACATTGACGACTGGAGGCAATCACACTAACATTGTATGATTCACCACAGGACAGTTTGGGCATGCCACAGCTTGATGACCAGGACATGCATGTTCCCAAAGGCCCATCTGGGCCTTGCACTGTTGCTGTGTAGTATTCTGCACCGTCAGTTGGCTCCCAGGATACAGTAGCGATGTTGGAAATGCAGTCCGTGAAGGCAAAGACAGATGTGGGAGTACAGGGCTCTGCAGGAAGACAGAATGACATATTTGAGTATGTCCTTTCAAAAGCAAATAAGATATGTACTTTTGACAATATATTTGTGGTGCTTGGGAGAGAATCATAACCTGTCTGCAGTACTGAAGCATTACTGGGGTGGCTCCGACATACATTTCCCACAGCTTGCACAGTCAGGTAGTACGACTGACCACAGTTGAACTCAGAGAACTGTGCACTTGTGACATTGGTTGAGAGTTCCACCATGTGACCACTATCAGATTCGGCAGAAACCAAGTACATCTGAGCATTTTCACTTGCTTCCCAGGTGAGGGAAGCCACTCTCATATCACAGTAGAAAGAGGGCACCAGGTTTCGAGGGACACATGGAGCTGTACACAAGACAGGCAATCTCGATTAGCCATTTGTTAGATTACAAAAACATTTGTACAGTCACTTTACAGCTATAGAGTGGCAAAGTAGTTTCAGTTATTGTTGTCGTACATAGAATTCTTCCATATTTGTTCTTAGACACTCACCCATGTGGATGACTGTGCCATCACTGGGCCCACTATTGCAGATTTGAGCACTGGCGATGACTTGGACAAAGTAAATTTCTCCACAGTGCAGTTCCTCCCAAATACAGTGAGTTGTGTTTGTTATGCAGACGTGTGTGTGGTTATCCCGTCCTATGGCAATGGCGGTGTAAATATCTGCGCCATCACTGCCAGCCCAACTGACAGCTCCAAGGTTACTCTCACACTCTGCATAGGTCTTAATGTGGTACGGCACACATGGGGCTATAGAAAATAGCAGTGATTGATGCAGTGAATAAAGTATTTTATGTAACAATTTAGTCATTCATTAGTTTGGCCTTTCATTACTGCCGTTATGAGTGTTGGGTCTTACCAGTGGTAAAATGCGCAGGAGTGCTTGGTATGCTGTCACAGACATCGTTTTCTCCCAGTGTTGTGAATGTGTAGGTCTGTCCGCAAAGAAGCTCCACTGTCAGTGTAGATTCAGATGTCTGGAAGGAGTCTGCATATCCTAGGTTGCTTGTTATGTGCACTGTGTAACTTGATGCACCTCTGCTATGATTCCAGTTCAAGAAAACTGTGTTGTTATGACATGATCCTGAAACTGTCGGTTGAGTTGGCTGACAAGGTTCTGAAGAAACAGATACAGCAGATATTTAATTGTAATGTTAAATCCTAGTGATCATTAAAGGGCAGGTCTAATGACATTTCATGCATTCTGACTTTTTTACACTGCTAAAGAGTTCTCATGTAAGGCATGGTCACAGTTTAAAAAAAACCAAAAAACTAGTTGGATGTGTGACAGTTTCTATGGCAAATACATTCCTTCAGGGTTCGTATTAATTTTTGTGGAATATTTTATTTCCTCGAGTATGGACCTTTTTGATGTCATAAAGGGTGGCATTCCTTATAAGGGCACCTCTCCAGTTAGAGCACATGCACATATATCAACCAGAGTGACAGCAAGATTATCTTAATTATTAATTATCTCAATCAGGTAGGTTTGTTGGATCTGAATTTTGCAAGATGGTAACCCTCCAGTGGCCTGTTAATCAGCTCTTTTGAACAAACTCAAGTTCAGAGTAACCAAAATCTAAAGTCAAATAGGTCACAGAAGCAGGGTTGTCTTCCCTTGCTGAGTTTTGCTTCAGCCCTAATCAAACACACCTGAACAAGCTAATCAATGTCTAAAGGGTTACTAAAAAGCTACATGCAAGTGAGTTTTAATTGGGGTTGGAGCAGAACTCTGCAGGGCTGAGTTTACCACCCTTAATGTTGATGAAGGTTAGAATCATCTACCTGTTGTAATGCGCACAGTGCTGCTGACGTTGCTATGGCAGTGGCTGCTGTAGGCAGTGACGGTGAAGGCGTACTCCACTCCACACTGCAACCCACTCATTTCACAGCTGTCAGTTGTAGAGTTACAAACTATATTTGCTTCTCCTGTGCTGACAGAGGCACTAACAAGGTAGTATAGCACATCGTCCCTTTGTTCCCAAGTCACTATGGCTTTGCTTGGCTTGCACTGAAGGTCCACGTTCACATGTAAAGGAGCGCAGGGGCCTAGAAGTCAAATGACAAATTAAAGTTTATTACAGTTGTATGCATCAGCTGTATTCATTTTCTACAGTTTTTGCAAATATAAATATTCTGACTCACCTGTTTGGAAAGTCACTCCTGTCTCCTTGGTAACCTGACATCCATCACTGATTGCTGTGAGCCCAACCATATAAATCTGTCCGCAGGCAAGTTCACTGATAATACAGAAATTGTCTTGAGAGGTGCAGGAGACAATGTAGCCATTGTTACCAACAGCAGTGAGTTCATAGGATGCAGCTCCACTGCTCCAAGCCCAGCTGAAAACTGCAGTGGCATTCTCACAGTTCACGTCAACAGTGACTGAACTGGAAACTGGTTGACAGGGGGCTAGACACAAAGACACAGCAGAGATGAAAAGATGGCACAATTATCTGTTATTTAAATATGGATGCAACAAATTCATGTTGTTATGCCAAAAAATATTTGGTTCCTAAATGGCATCATTTCTTAGACATCTAACCTGATGTGAAGAGAACTGTTTCGCTGTCTGTGCTGTTGTAAGTTTCTCCAATGGCACGTACTTGAGTGTTATAAACCGTTCCACAGATCATTCCAGTCACATTGCAGCTGGAGCTAGTAGTAGAACAGGACAGGCTGTGTCCATTGCGACCCTCTAGGAAAACCACGTATGCCACTGCCCCCAAACTCTCCTCCCAAGACACAGTCCCTACACCACTTCCGCAATTCAGATGGGTTTGCACATTCTGGGGCGGGCAGGGTTCTAGTAAAGCATACAGAGTCAGTTATTGAATGCCTGTGCAGAAAGCAAAGAAATCACTGATATAATGGCAAATTTAATGCACCTGTGCTTAGAGTAGTTGATGCAGACACAGCAGCTCCTCGGCAGATGTTGTTGTGTGCAGTCACAGTGATGTCATATGTCTGACTGCAAGACACATTATAGAGGGCACAGGAAGTGTCACTGGTGGAGCAGGACAGCACAGATCCCAGATCATTGGCAGCCTGTGCCGTGTACATGGAAGCACCTCTACTTCTGTCCCACGACAGCTGGCCAATAGATAGGCCGTACTGCACTTCAATATTCTGGGGTGCACAAGGACCTGAGTTTATAATGAAGAAAAACAAATTGTTACATTATAGTGTGAGTGCTAGCAATTGTGGGTGGTTGCAAGGACAATGCTATGCAATATAACATGTAAGTAACTGCTGTACTGTGTTGTTGCCAGGACATTGCTACAGTAGGTCATTGAAAGGCTATGGAGGGGTGGAGATCATTAGTAGGTGGCAGCTAGAGTGTTTGTTAAGGTATTTTTAAACTGTACTCTAGAAGGTGTTCTGAGTGGTTTTGCTCACCTGTATTCAGGTGTCCATTCATGGTTGCAGTGCTACTACAGGTCCCTCCTTCTGCTAACACAGTGATGTTGTAGCTCGCTCCACAGGCCAGTCCTGTCAGCTCACAGAAAGTATTGGTGCCTTCACAGCTGACCACATGGCCAGATTCACTTACTGCTGTGGCGGTGTACTGCACTGCCCCAGTGCCTGGCTGCCATGACAATGCAGCCGTACTGGATTGACAGTCTAATAGTGCCCGAATGTTACGAGGCATACACGGGGCTGAAATACAGACAAATATCAGTCAGAAAATGTCATGCTACATCAAAAGTACAAAAGTACCAAAAATGCAGGGTCCAGACTCACTGCATATATCAATGGTAAAAACAGTAGTATGCAGTAATATTGTATTTTGCATCATTTATGATCAATGTACCATGGTACTTTGGAGCATTCCTACCAGTGTGTGGAACTCAGAATTCATGTAGAAATGCATTTTAAATGGCAACTACTGAAATTCCTAGATGTGTAAGTTTTAAAAACAAACAAACAAGCAAAACAATTTGACAAACAGATGACAAATGGGCCACGTACACACTGTAAATGTTCGGGAGTGACAACCGCATTTAAATGCAGGAGTGAATCCCTAAATGATCGTTCCACGTATATACGGAACAAGACTCACTCCTGCATCTGTGATAATTGAAACAGGAAACCATAGCAACATACTGTAGTTATCAAAACAATGGTGGCCCACACTTTAATGTTTGCTAAGTTCGGTTCCATACATATTGCACAACATTAAATGCGGTTATCACTACCTGTATTTTGCAGGAGTTAATTCGGTAGTAGAATGCGGTTGTCACTCCCATAAATTACTGAACTGTGTGTGTACAGAACAGGATTAAACACTAAAAGGTGAACGGACAACCATATTTAAATGCAATGTGTTCGTGGCCATGGAGAGAGAAACAAACGCTGGTCATGAATTAGAAGTACAAACCAAGGATTTGTACAGAAAAATGTTGGAGAATTATGATATAAGCCAAAAGGAGGATGGTTTTCCTTTGCTAAAGTAAGGAAACGTTGCTTCCTTTGCTCTTGTAAACAAACCATACGTTAAAGCCATTCCGACAGATAGCGGAAGTAAGAGAAAATGTGAGGCATGTTATATTATGGATGTGCGCACTTTATTTGATGTGTTTTGGATCGTTCAGCAGAAACATCCACCCACTGCAATGATAATGCTTGGAAAAGCCGGGACAATTTTTAACTTAACTCCAATTGGATTCGTCTGAAAGAAGAAAGTCATATACACCAAGGATGCCTTGAGTGTGAGTTAAAAACAGGGTAATTTATTTTTTTATTTTTTGGGTGAACTAACCCATTAATATCTGTGATTTGATGTTCAGTTTGTTTTTCACTTCTTGTTCCAATTTAGAATTCAATCCAACATACTATGGGGTGTGTAACCCAACACAGTGTGAATTCTGGATTTAAAACATTTTTTGGAACAATTTTATGGAAATTTTATGAATATGTGTGTGTAAATGTGTTCCCACAGTTGTTTTCTACCTGAAAGAACATCAGTGACGATGCTAGGCAAGCTGTCGCAGTATCCGTCTGATGCTATCACACTGACACGGTAGGTCTGTCCGCAGACAAGTCTGTTAACTGTACAGGTGGTGTGGTTCATGCTTTGACAGCTGGTGAATTGCCCATTGCTGTCCTCAAGCATGGCCGTGTATACGTCTGCCCCTGCGCTCTGCTCCCAGAACACAGACACGTCATTCCCTTGGCAGCTCACATTAGCAGTCACATGATCCGGCACACAGGGCACTGGACATCAGAGAAGTGACAACCAGTGAATCAATCCCATTATTGTCAAAAAGATAGATTGATTCAGAGCAGGAAAATTTTACGTTTGCTGTGATTAACTGCCGTATAGCAGTGTCTCTAATGCACATTGCAATAAAATCGCACACATTTACCTGTCCTGATTGGAGCAGCTTGACTTGGCTCGCTGGAGCAGATGCTGTCCTGTGCTATTACTGTGGCAGTGTATGGCACACCACACATCAGTGATGTGAGTTCACATGACTGACCAAACCCTGAGCAGCTGTCAGAGTATAACCCATCAGCACTGAAGGCCTGGATCGTATAGAGCTCACCAGCTTCATTGCTCACCCATGACATAGTGACTACATTACCACTGCAGCTAGTATTGGACTCCAGACTCTTCGGAATACAGGGAACTGTGGATTGAAACACACTGTGATGACAGGAAAAGCATGCCCAAGGTACATATAATTTTTGACACAACAGGATTTTCAACTCTTGAATGATAACTGGGTTGAATGATAGGTGTGTATTACCTGACCGTACGATGACCTCAAGACTCTGAGAGCTGTTGCATGTCCTTCCCTCAGCAGTGACTGTCAGGACATACATCTGGCCGCAGGGAAGAGAAGTGACCTCACAGGAAGTGGAGCTTGAGGTGCAGCAGGTGGTTTCTCCATCTGTACGCTCCAAAGTGGCAGTGTAGCTTAAGACGCCAAAGCTCTCATCCCACATCACACTCACCGTACCAGTGTCACACCCCAGAGACGTGATCACATTCTGAGGTGGACAAGGGGCTGAAAGAGCAATTGAGAGAGGAAGTGTGAAATTATGTAGTCTGTTTTCACACTGAAAATCAACCTTTACAGTCTCATGCTCTTGCCTGTCTCGGTTTGCAATGTGTTGCTCATGGGGCTGTCACACTGACTGTTAGACGCGATGACGCTAAAGTTGTAGAATCTTCCACATTGTAACTGTTCAACTGTACACTGGCTCTCAGTTGAGTTACACTCAAAGTCTTGTCCATCACTGTCAGTTGCCGTGGCGATGTAGAGCTCCGCCCCTGGAGACTCTTCCCATGTCAGCCAAGCAGAATCAGACAGGCAGTCCATTTCAACATCCAACATGATGGGAGCGCAAGGAGCTTTATACACAAACACACATCCCAAAAGTGAATTTTGTAACAAACAAATGGACATTTGGTGATGTGTTAAAGTTTCATTAAATATGACAAACCTGCCATAATATACTGGACCGGTGAATTCTTCCCGGTGCAGCCATCCCTTAATGGTACTACAGTCACATTATAATCCTTGCCACAGGTCACAGTAATATCACAACTGTTTTCTGTGGTGTTACACATGTAGTAATTGTTGTTATTGGCGTTAAAGGCCTGTGCGATGTAAAGGACACCATTTACACTGGAGTCCCAGGAAACGGACACAGTGTTTAAATCACAGTCCAAGACGGCAAAGATAGCATCTGGTGGGCAAGGGGCTAAAGAATGCAGAAAAGAGATGTTAAAGACATCCAAATATTGACATTTGAAATATTTCATTTACGTATATACGGGTACCTGAGGTGATATGTTGGACAGAGCTTTGGGAACTGTTGCAGGTTTGAGTGTAGGCGACCACCGTCACGCTGTAAGTCAGTCCGCAAAGGATGTTGGGAACACGGCAGAAGGTTGTATTAGAGTCACACCCCAGAACTTGACCATTGCTGCTCCTCACTGTGGCGTGGTAGTGATGGGCTCGACCTGTCTGTAGCCAGGTCACGTTGAGAACAGTAGCTTGACACTTAAGTAGAGTCTGTACGTTCTGAGGCACACAAGGGGCTGAAAGTGACACAGAGGTAAAAGTTCACTACAAGTGGACCGCTCACCTAAAGGCCCAGTCACACTAAACCAGACATCAAAGAACTAGCGCGTCTTCTGCGCTGATAGCCCATTTCACTTTGGGTATCCTTAGTTTGAGTCCTGGTTTGCAGACATTTCTCGATTTCAGCACTTTCCTTCCTGTCAACTCACTTTACTGTCATAATAAAGGCCAAAAAAAAAAATCCTTAAAACTAAAGTAGACTGTGATGTGCCTTATGTCACATGCAGCAAAAATTTGAGACTCTAGCCAATTGTACATTCTGCACCTCATTGATAAGCAATAACTCTCTGTGGCAATAGTCTTCATTCAGAAGTTGGTGATTTTTATGATCTCTTTCATCAACTGAAAGGGATGTAGTGGATTATTTATAATATCAATCTTGGATTTGGTTAGGAATTTTATTTGATGAAACTGGGAATACTGTTCTCCCCCAAGACCGTACTTCTGGACCATTGTGTTATGATATAAGTTGGTAATTTTGAAATAAATGATGGAGATGTTTTATTCCTTTTTGCTGCCATGACTGAAAAAAATCTAGGTTTATTATACATTTGAAAGTTGGGGTTGAGCCAGATTGGGGTGTATCTAAAATTTTCATTTTGACTGTAGCAGTGGTGGCAAAGGTGTTGCCATGCAGTTGCCATGGTGGTCTGATGACTGATGATTAGATATTAGATAGCATTAGATATTGCAAATGATTACAAAAAAATGACTGTAGCTCTCACCTGTTTCAAGATTATGAATTTCACTTCTGGATCCAATACAATCGCCGTCCACACCAGAAACATAAATTTGATAAGTCTGTCCACACTGAAGGCCTGTTATATCACAGGTGAGTTGGACGGTGTTGCAAGTCACCCTATGACCTTCGCTGCTCTCGGCAACAGCCATGTAGGACGCAGATCCCTGAGAGGTTTTCCAGGCAACGGACACAGTGTTTGAGTCACAGGATGACTGGATGGACACCTGAGTGGGTGGACATGGTGCTGAAGAAGCAAAAGAACACCAAACAACATGCTAATCAGTAATGTCAACATTTTATTTACAATGAAATATTTTTTATTTAAAGAAATCAAAGTTTAAAACAAGTCAGATATTGTTAAAAAGACAACAACAAATTTGAGACTAGGGTTGTAATGTTGCAGATTCAGTAAGAATTATATTAATTATATTAAGCAAAAGTCCACACAGCTGATGTTGTTGTATGAAACCATTGTATGGTTTCAGAGGCCAATGATATTACATAGTTTACAAATCTTTTTTTTTTTTTTTTTAAAGAATATCACAATAATGTGCATAAATCAGTGGCTTATGAGGTGGTTACCTGTCTTGATGGCAATCCAGTCATCTGACTGGTCAGGGCAGGTGAGCCCTTCTCCGTTCACACTGATTTGGTAACGGCTGCCACAGTGCAGGTTGGTGACATTGCAAGCAGAGTCAGGTGTACTGCAGCTGACTTGGTGATTTACATCAAAGCCCTCTGCAGAAGCGTTATAAACCTGAATACCCTTCCCGGGTGTCCATGAGATCAGAGCAGAGTTAGTGCTGCAGTCCAGAGTTGCTTGTAGTTCAGAGTGTGGACATGGAACTAGTGAAGGGAAATACAAACGCATAGTTTTGTTAAAGATGCTATGTGAAATTTCTGCACCAATAGAATGGCCCTATCCCAACTGTTGTTCTTTGGACTTGCTGTATGACATTTGCTGTCTACATGTCTGTAAAATCCAGGGGAGGTCCTCGAGAGTTACAGTCTGGCAGAGCTTTGTGCCAACTTTGAGAAAAAATACTCAAGGTTGCCTGTCACTTTCTAGAAACCTTTAGATCTTGATATAACTTGTTCAGGTGTGTCTGATTAGGGTTGGAGTGAAAATATGCAGGACTCTCCAGGACCAAAGCTGGCCAGTCCTGGTTAAGTCCATGAAACTGCAGTGTGTCCTATTTGTCATTTTAAATTTTAGAAAGGTGCTCACATATGCTGCCACTTGAACCCTCAATATGAAAGTGTGGACGGTTGCATTTGGGAAAGGGTCTCAATAGACTTGCTGACACCTACTGGCCTGGATGTATTAAGTTTGCTTACAGATGCTGTTTGACAGCAACACTGTTTGCTTAAGTCCCTGTTTTGTCTAATACTAAACACATGCATAATTTGTATATGACTAATTCCATGAGTTTATCCAGCTGTGGTTGTTTGTGATCAGTACCTGTTGTGACAGTAATGGGTACACTGGTCAGGCTCACACAGTTGTCATCTTCAGCTGTGACTGTTATTGAGTAGTTTTGTCCGCAGTCCAGGTCTGAGAAAGCGCAGGTGGTGTCTGTATTGGTACATGTGCTGTTGTGCCCCCAGGTCCTCACGGCGTGAACAGTGTAACTGCTGGCGCCACGGGCAGAATCCCAGGTTACAGTAGTGATGGACGTTTCGCAATTTGTGGTTGCCACAACAAAAGTGGGCACACAGGGAGCTGAGAGACAGTGTTAATAAAGCCAAAGATCCATGAACATGAGCAGAAAGTTATATTTTTTGGAACAGTATAAAGAAAGCTAACTACACCAGATAGTTCTGTACCTCTCAGCTGTGTACATTGAAGTTTACTTTTTAAAAGATGCACTTTTTATTATTTCCTTAAGGGGTGCTACAGTTGACATGAATGAAAGTTATCTTCTATGTTTTTCTCTTAAGCAAGTTTAATTGATCAAAAAACATTTTAGACCATAAGACTTGTACTGTACTTCTGAAGCAATAGAAACGCTGTAAGCTTCTTATTGTAAGTGCATCACATTCATTTTCAAAAATATATTCTGTTGCCAACGTATTTTGCATTTAAGTAATATATAACATAATATTTCTTATATTTCTATTTAATATTTCTTTAATTTTTTAAATTGTTTGGAGAAAACTGCTGTAGCCTATTAATATTGTTATCAGCCATATCGGTCTCGGGCCAAACTATCCCTCACTCTTTGTCTCACCTGTATCGAGGCTGAAGTTCTCACTGGGATCGCTGGTGCAGTTTCCGTTGGATCCAACCACACTAAGTGAGTATGACTCACCACAGCGTAGCTGTTCAAACGTGCATGATCTATTTTTGCTGTTGCACACCGTTGCACCACCAGTAAAGTTGAGTGCAGTCACCATGTCAAACTGATCTGCTCCATTATTGTCCCATGTTACTGTAGCAATGTTAGTGCTGCACTGCAGTTGTACATTTGGGCTCTGTGGTTGGCAGGGGGCTGATTGGATACAGATGATAGATGACTACATTAATACATTTTAAGTGGTCGGGATTGGTTTAGAATTGTTGTGAGTAATCTAGTTAGTTTACCTGTCTTGATTTGGTAGTCTGAACCTTCAATGACTCCACAGTTAATGTTGGATGTGGTCACAGCAATGCTATAGGTGCGGCCACATCTTAAGTTCAGAATGGTACAGGAAGTAGAGCTTGTGTTACAGGAAAGCCGAGTGCCATCCATACCGATAGCCAGTGCTGTATAGGAGTCAGGGTTGTTTGTACTGGGGTCCCAATGTACAGCTAACATGTTAGAATTGCAGTCTAACTGTGCCATAACATTACTAGGCAGGCAAGGCGCTGTGACACACATGTGGAGATGAAGCAAAGAGAAAAACGTTTTACCGATTTTGGCAAGTTTGCAAAAATCTGCTTAAAAAGCATTTGCAGTTTGATTAGTTAACTGGAACAATGTATTAAATTACCTGAGTCAAAATGGAGGGTGTTGTTATTGCTGCTGTTGCAGGACCCCACCGTGGAAGCCACAGTGGCTGTATATGTATGTCCACAATCAACCTTCACAGAACAGGAAGTGGTGTTGGATGTGCAGGAAACAGTCTGTCCGTTGTTTCCCACCAAATTGGCAGTATAGGAGACCGCTCCTGCACCATTCAGCCAGCTGATGGTGGCCCTGTTTGTGCCACAATTAGCAGCAGCAGTCAGGCTACTGGGTGGACAGGGAGCTGTGGATCAACGCATGAGACTCAGATCAATACATTTTTAGTAACCTTTTAACCTCAGCTAACATGTTGAGTGTTAGCTGAAAATGCCTAACAGCTACTGTAGGCATTTTCAGCAGAGGGTTGACATATCTTATGGTCTTTGAAAAATGGCTCACAATTATTAAAAAGTTTATTAAATTATTAAAAAGTTGAGCTAATGTGTTTCTATAGTACTTGAGTGTCTGCTATTTATGACATGGCATAAAACTAATAGGAAATTAAAACCAAAATGTATGGCCATTGTGAGGGTTGAAAGGCACTCTGTGGTGTTATCGACCCAAAAGTTTGTATATTTGAGAGTACAAGCCATCATACGTGTTCAGACCCTAAGTGTGCATCTCAAGACACTCATTCAATGAGAACCAGAGCTTCAAACGGTAGCTGCTGTGATGTGATTTACTTTACAAATTTGGTGATTGGCTCTCAAATTTATCAAGCAAGACTCCTCCATATTGCATGTTGCAATTTCTCCCAATCATAGTATTGACATAGAGTGAGTCAACTTTGCCCTAACAAAATATATACATATATATTGTTTGTTTACTTATTTGGTTTGTAGCCATGTAAAAATCAGGATAATGTACAGTCTGCATAAAATAAACCTCTTCAAGAACCTGATCATCATGTCTGGGGTTATTTTGCTGTGATACCTGGTTTACCGTAGATTTTTCCATACATATTTGACAACAAAGGCAGACTAATGCTGTTTGTAGCTGTTGTGAAGATAACTGAAAGTATTTGTACCTGTGTAGATCTGCGTTGGGCTTCCGTAAGGACTGGTGCAGGTGCTGTCCTGAGCAGCCGCTTGTACGATGAAGCTGATTCCGCAGTGCAACCCTGTCAGAACGTATGATGTTTGTGTTGTGTTGAAGGTGGAGTTCAGGCCATCCACCTGATGGATGAACAGGATGTAACTGACTCTAGACTGTGGGCTGGGGTCCCATGTAATGCTGATGTCACTCATAGCACAGTTGGTATGACCGGCCAGATTGGAGGGTGGGCAGATAGCTAGAAGAATGAGGAATTGGGTCCAAATCAAACACTAGTAAACTGATTGGATAGGTTCATTTGTGTGTAATGCCACAAATCATACAATACTTTGTGTTCTGTTTCCTGACCTGATCTGAGATTGACAGGTGTGCTGGGTCGACTCTGGCAGCCACGCTCCACCGTAGCCACCGTAACGGTGTAGTTCTCACCACAGTGCAGATCACTGAAGCTGCAGTTGGTGCCGCTGGAGGTGCATGTGTGGGTGTGGCCATCTTTACCCGTTGCCATGGCAATGTAACTTTCAGCATTTTTGGCAGCAGTCCAGTGAACAAGCCCCACATTACCGTTACACTGAAGAGAAACTTGGACATCACTTGCAGGACAAGAACCTAGAAGGGTGTAAAGGGAAGAAAATAAGATTAAGCAACTAGACTAAAACGATGCAGCAAGACTACTGGACCGTCCTTCATAAGTGGAACTTAGGGTATCTCTTTGGGTTGTTGCAAACTGTTAGTGCATAGATAAGATCAAGTTGCAAAGACCAAAGTGTCAAACTTAAAGAGATATTCTTTATTAAAGTTTATACTCGTCCACACCACCCTCAGTCGACTCATTTAGACATTCTACGTCAAGATGTGGGAATATTTGCATAATGTAGCCCAAATGGTAACAAAGGGATGTGCAAAGGCTATTTATTAAAAAAAAAATGGGTCTATTCCGACAATCTGGCGCTTCTGAATCAGCGACTTATGTGTTGTTATTATTAGTAGTATTTGCTATTGACTGTTCAAATGTGGAGTTTTGAGTTTGCAAGTTTGAATGAATGAATTGGAATGAATGGGTTTCATGGTGCAGCGCATTTTGCATCCTGTGTGAAATTGCCTTAAAACGCATTGTGTGTGTGTGTGTGTATGAGAGAGGGAGACTGGGTCACATCTCAGTGGAGGCTTGTGTACAGTAAGTCACTGCAAATACAAACGAGCACTGTGTCTGTCACACGACTCTACCATCAGTTCAAGCCTGAAAGAGGAACAAAACTACAAAGAAATTATTAACTTTCCTTATATTTATTTTGAAAGCTAAACTCGCGATTTTGGAAAGAAGCGCTACATTTCTACAACATGCTTGTGGTATTTGGCCAATCAGAGCGGACTGTGCTTGTCGGAAGAAGGGTCTTCATGGAAAATTAAGCGTTTAAGAGTGGCAAGGCATATATGACTTAAATAATGTACAGTATTTGAAAATGAATGTGTTTTTTGAACAGTAAAGCATGTTAACATATTCTGTTACACCAAATAATGATCTTTAAAATAGCATCATATGACCTATTTAAAGAGTTAGGATGTTTTATTGTTGGAGACGGTTGAGACGCATGCTGCAAATATTAGATATTTTTAAAACTAGCAACTTTTAAAGTTATGTCAATTTTATCTTACACAATAGTTTATCTAATAGTTCTAACGGCAAAAATATATAGTTGTTTCTCATTTTATTGCATTTAAAAAACAACCGGACAGCAATTTGTACCACATTTGTGGAATCTGCCTATACACACCTGCATTGAAAGTGTAGGGAGCGGTCGGAAACCCAGTGCACGTCTGAGAGAAGGGTGTGATTACAATGTCATAGGTCTGACCACAGTGCATGTTGGGTAGTTGACAACTGGTGCCAGTGACGGTACTGTACTTGATATCTCCATCCTGGCCCACAGCAGTGACGTTATAGCCCACGGCACCAGGACTTCCCTCCCAGGACACAACAGCGGTGTTGTTCAGACACTGTAGTCTTACTGTCACATTCTTTGGGGCACAAGGTGCTGAAAGAATAGAAAGAAAGAAAGTATCATTACTGTCTTCTCAGAGTATTTTCTTTAAAAATGCTTATTTATTAAAACTAATTTCATTTTATAATTATGGAATTTACGTATGAAATGTACATAAAAAAACAGGCTTGTTTAAATGTTAAGATTCATAAAGATTGTGGAAAATGTGGAATCATGTGAAAAAATGTGAAAAAAATTAATTATATATGATATTTCTAAATATTCAGGGAAAGTGTTCTGCATGAGGGCTGTGTTTACAAGTGGTCACCTGTCTGGAGCTGCATGTAAGCTGCTTGGCTGCTGTTGCAGTGTCCAGAGATTGCTTCCACAGAGACATTATAAAGACTTCCACATCTCAGCGAATTGATGGAGCAGTGGGTTTGGACTGTGCTGCAGGAGCCTGAGTGACCGTTTGTCTGCGCAAGCATATAGTAGCTTTCTCGACCCAGACTGTCAGTCCAGCTCAGCTCTGTGCTGGTGCCGCAGCTGTAGTTAGCGCTCACTTGAGCAGGGGTGCAGGGGGCTGGCAAATAGTAACAGAAGAGCACTTTTATTCAGCTCTGGATGTTTTTTTGGCCTGGCTAATTTGTCAGTCTGTCAGTAATGCAGTAGACCAGGGTTTCTCAAATCTTACCCTGGGGGTCAGATGCACTGCAGAGTTTAGCTCCAACCCTAATCAAACACAACTGAGCATGTTAATCAATGTCTTAAGGATCATTAGAAAATCACAGGTAGGTGAGTTTTATCAGGGTTGGAGCTAAGCTCTGCAGTGCACTGGACCTCCAGTGTAAGATTTGAGAAACCCTGCAGTAGACCATTGACCTTTCATTTAATTGTTAATTAATTATACAATAAACGTACACTCTAACTTTTGTGTCTTGAGGAAAAATACTGTAGCCAAAGCTACTTCACTTTGTTTGTTTATAGATATTTTAATAAAATACACACGCGTGTGTACATGTTTGAAAAAAAACTTGGCTAATGATGCAGAAATGAAAGGTGCTTTAATTGATTTTAACTGACTTAGCATAAAGAGATAAAATATGTACAGTGCTCTGAAATGCAGATTATTTCATACATTCATACTAATGTTGAATTACAAATATGTTATAAACCTACCTGTGGTAATATTGAATGGAGCATTAGGTGTACTTTCACACTGAGGGCCCTGGGCCACACCATACACAGTATATGTCTGACCACATAGCAAGGCATCCAGGGAACAGTTGTTTGAAGAAGAGCTGCAGGTGGCAGTGTGTCCCAGGACAGAGGCGGCACTGACACGAACACTAACAGCATCTGGGTCCTTCAGCCAGGACACCAGGGCCGCATTGGTGCTGCAGTTCATTGGAGGAGGTCTCATTGTCGGTGGACATGGAGCTGAGACATTACACAGGAAGAGAAAAGAAGGGAAATGAAGTCAGATTAGGCTAAACTGAACCAATCCAATCTGAAGTGAAGCATATGCTCTTCATACCCGACTCCAGCATAGTGCTGGCTCGTGCTGAGCTGTTGCAGGTTCCATCATCAGCAAGCACTGTGACATTAAAAACCTCTCCGCAGAAGATTTGCGTGAGGTCACAGGAAGTGGCCGTGGTTCGACAGGAAGAGGAAGGAATGCTCTGATTCTGTGCTTGTGCCAGGACTGTGTATGTGCTGGCGCCAGCAGCAGCATGCCACGACACATTTACTGTACGAGAGTCACACTTGAGCACTGCAGTCACACTTGCAGGGTCACAGGGAGCTGGAAAAGGGCAAAGCACAGGGACAGGCCAACAGAGACATTATACACTCTTCTAAGCACTGTTTGGTCATATTCTAAGGCAGCATCACATGTATCATTGGCTGAGAGGACAATCACAGAAAATGATGAGTTCAGAAAAGCCTCTTAGTGCCATTTGGCTTGTGTTGGGGAAAGTTACTTTTAAAAGTAATGCATTACAATATTGTGTTACTCCCTAGAAAAGTGACTAATTACGTTAGTTACTTTTTATGGAAAGTAATGCACTACGTTACTTTTGCTTCACTGTTTAAATATGGGCAGAGCTTGAGTGTTCGTTTTTATTATAAGAAGTTCTATTTATAGCAAATGAAGTGTCACGAATAAACCTCAGGCTGAAGAAAATTTAATTCACATGTGTAAAGTAGAATACAGAAGAAAGTTCAATACTCTTCAGCAATAAGAAAAAACAATAAAGCATGGTCATTTTTGCTTGTAAGTATGGTTGAACTGGATCATCAAAGGTCAGCAGCAAAGACATTGGTTAATAAAATGAGAT
>JAUMHE010000080.1:2453981-2492643 GCA_032359235.1 Enteromius mattozi
TAAGCCTGGTTTCTCCCAAGGTTTTTTTTTCTCCATTCTCTCATGGATGGGGTTTTGGTTCCTTGCCGCTGTCGCCTTTGGCTTGCTTAGATGGGGGCACCTAATTTCTAGTGATTATCGTCGCTACAATCTGTATTGTTAAAAGATCTATATAAATAAATGTGATTGATTGATTGAGTGATCACGTATCTGCATAAGGAGGAGTTGGGGGTGGAGAAGGGTAAGCGCATGTCTGGTCCACAGATTAAAGAATCTTATTTAATTTTAGTTTGAGAAGTTACAACCAATCTGATGTTGGCTGGCATGCAGTGATCTATATAAACTACATTTGAACTATAATCTATTTGTCACTTAAACTAGATTTCCATTAATGAAAGCAATTAGTTTATAGATTCAGTTAGCAGCACCCTGTCAGATTTGTTTGCAAATCAGACATCCCCACCCTGATAGCCTCACCTGTGCGCAGTGTAACATTCTGACTCTTCCAGCTGGAGCAGTTGCCATCTACAGCCATCAAGCTGATGGAGTACACACTGCTACAGTGCAGGTCAAGGATGCTACATGTTGTCGTGTTGGAAGAGCACTTTGTACGATGCCCGTCATCACTCACAGCAACAGCAACATAGGACTGAGCACCATGGCTTGCACTCCACGATACCTCCACTGTGCTGCTGCCACAGGTCCGTCTGGCTGTCACATTCGTGGGCACACATGGCACTAGTGGGACAGATTTAAAATCATTAGCATACAGTAACACACAGACAGCAGCACTGAAGTCAAATAATAATATAAAACTAATGTTAGTCAACAAATCAGCATCTCACCCTCTCTCACCACTAGAGGTGAACTCAGCATGCTCAGGCAGGAGCGGTTGTAGGACCTGACCTGTACAGAGTACGAACCACCGCACTGCAGATTGGTCACATTGCAGGAAGGCGAGGTAGAGTTGCAGTAAACCAGCTCTCCAGAGGTCTTGGAGACTACAGTGGCGATATAACCCTCAGCATCTTCTGTTCTGTTCCAGCTGAGTGAGAGATGACCTGAGGGACACTGCACCTCAGCCTGAACATTTGTTGGACCACATGGCACTGTGGAGAAATAATTTTATCTACGTTAGAATCTAATAGAAGGAGTTTAAAAGTCCTTCAGAGAAGTCTTCTGGTTTCCCTGATTTTAATAGCAAGAGAATACACAACAAATCAAGATTTTGGGGTGCTTCCCAATGCAAAATGTCCAAACACAAAGTTGTGGGTCATGGGTGGGCCACTGTCCTACAGAATTTAGCTCCAAAACTGATCAAACTTGCCTGCCTGTAACTTTCTAGAGAACTTTGTTAGTTTCTTAAAGGGATAGTTCTCCTAAAAATGTATATTCTTTCATCGTTAACTTATGTCCTTCGTCATAACAAACCCGTAGTCCTCCATGTTCATGACACAAATGATTGATGATCACAAATGCTATTTTGTTGAAGTTTGAGAGATTTTTGTCCCTCCATTGACAATTAATGCAACCTTGATGCTTCAAAAAGTTATTAAACTGCATGCTGCAGTCATGTTCACAGAACAATGCTGAAGTGCATGCTTTAATAATAAACATAAACATAAACAATAATAAACATAATGTCATCATCCATTGGTGTGAATGCAAATATAATTATCATTCTTGGTGTTTACAAGTCTTTGAAAATAGTCAATCTCTTATAAAACTCTCCTGATGCATTTGTATAAGTCCAGCATTGTTGGGGCTGTTTAATATTGGTATTGTGATAATATTAACATGTTCTTGTGGCTGTGCTCTGCAGGACAATGGACTTGGAGGGCCAGACTTGCAGGACTGCAAGAAAAAAAGCACTAAAATGTATTTATAATTATTGATTAACCATTCACGTTTACACCAACAAGCAGCATTGTAGCAATTACCAATGGCAGTTTAAACTGATATGACCTATTTCAGAAGAATGCCCAGCAACAGCTCTGGTGACCTCCAAAGATATATTCATTATTAGTGTGAGCACAACTTCAAAAACTCCTAACAGAAGTGAATTGGACTAAGCCGTACTTACCAGACTTCATTTGTATGGCCTGGGAAGGCATACTGGGACAGATTCCATCATGGTAAATGACACTAATGTCGTAAACTTGGCCACACTTCAGATTGGGGATCCGGCAGCTGTTGGCAGTGGTGCTACAACTGAGAAGACCACCGAGCTTGTCCTCCATGGTGGCAGTGAAGGATATCATACTTCGGGTTCCCAGCCAGCTCACCAGTGCCTGGTTCTCTTGACAGTCCAGAAGAGCTTCTACACTCCCAGGGGGGCAGGGAGCTGAGAGAGGGGATGGAAAGTTGATTATGAGGTGTCAGACATCAAGGTAACCGCACTCTTGTATTTCTGCATGTGTTGTACCTGTTTCTACACTGATGGTGTCACTGACGGAGCTATTGCAGTTGTTGTTGGATGCGATCAAAGAGGCTTTGTATATGGATCCGCAGCGGAGCCTGCTGAACTTGCACTTCGTTTCTGATGAGATACAAGTGTGAGAAGTCCCAAACTGATCCACGGCCGTGGCAAAGTAGAAAAAAGCACCTAATGAAGCCTCCCATGTCAGAGTGATGGAATCTGAACCACAGTCCATCAATGCAGACACATTTTGAGGTACACAGGGGGCTGGGAAGAAAAAAAAACACATTAGAACATGTAAGGCATGTTTAAATTATCATATAAGCTGTAAACGGCAAAAACATTAACTTGAGTGTGGATTGCAAATTTTTTGCCAATCACAACACTGTTCTCGGCATCACAATAATTTAGAAAATCCTGGTTTGTTAGCATTTCTTTGTAGGATAGGGTTTTGGGAAGAAGGTGCTGATTGATGAAATGATAGCGGGTGGTCTTCAGTGAGTATTTGTATACAATGTCTTTCATACTTTTCTGGACCTTGACAGTGTTCATTACTTGGCAGTCAGTGGGGCAGTCACAAGCCTCCAGGTTTTCATCCAAAATATCTTAAATTATTTTCCAAAGATGAACAGCATGGCATGGGGGGGTGTAACGCTTTAAGGGCCAGATTTGCTAATATCTTGCACCAATGCAAACCCTCTTCTGGCATTAAAAACTACTTTTAGGATTTACTAAAGACACAGGCAAAGATTACAGATGAAAGGGCATGGTTAGTTTTATAGCTGATGTTATTGCTTGTGCATATGCAGGAGTTTACATTTCAGATGCAACATTTATCGGAGCAGAGCATTTAAGTGAATCACGCAAGGTGTTTTACTAAGGTTTACACCCGTTAATTCAATGGTATTACCGCCATTATTTAACACCCCCAAAAATCTCTGCACCTGTGTGCCCCACAGCAGATCCTGATTTTGCTGAGTTCAACGTGTCCCTGGGTCAACATCTTTTTGTTTAGGCTTACAATCAGTGTTTGGTGCTTGTACATCAGAGTTAGTCATTTATCATTAAATAGGATTTTAGGCTTTACTCATAAGTAGTGTTAGGTTTAGGTGTAGAGATATGGTCAAAACAAAAATTTTGGATTACAATGTTGTTCCAGGGTCAACAAAATATATTGACCCAGGAACATGTTGAACTCAGCAAAATCAGGATGTGCGTTACCCACAGCTAATTATAACTGGCTGTGCTGGTTTGCAGTACTACATGAGTATGTGCTGCTCTTGGTGATTTGGTCATTATAGATCTAATCTTTGACTGCATTCTTTGATTTGCCGGTAGATCACCCGCAGAACTTTCCAGTCCAGTTGTTCCTGTTGTGGGATTTACAGGATTGGACTTTGGATTGTGGGGATAACTGGAGCTCAGCGGGATTGGGGAACCTTCTTGGTGTGAGACAGAAGTGTGCCCTGGCAGTCTAATCATGTGTATGCTCCCATATTTGTCCACCAGGAAGCTTTGCCACTCACCAGTCTGGCCTACTTCTCCCAGAGACAGAACACTGGAGCACTGGTCATCCGAAGCAGTGATTAACATGGTAAGGCTTTCACCACAGTTTATGCCGGAGATTGTGCAGCTCTGTTTCAGTGACCTGCATATATAATGGCTCTGATTTCCACGGTTTCCAAAGGCCTCCACGGTGTACTGCAGCGCTCCATCTGCACCTTCCCAGGTGCTGGTCAGAAGACCTGTCTGACAGTCCGTTGATGAGTGCATGTTCCACGCTTGGCAGGGTGCTGAGGGATAAGCATAACCACAATAAGGTATTAGTGATGTGTTATAATGAGCGTTTGCTCAATCTTAAAATCAAGATTTAGGTTTACTCAAGCCTACAGTCAAAATAAATATGCTTTGACAGCAAATGTTTATTGTTACCCGTTCGGATTTGCATCGTTGAACTGGTTGCAGTGCTACACTGTTCTCTGACTGATGATGAAGAACCGGAGACAGTGAAGTTGTAAAGGCGTCCACAAGAGGTGTCGGTAAAGAAGCAGGATCTTTCTGTGGTCATACATTCCATTACCTTGCCAGTGGAGTCCACGCCCCTCGCATAGTAATAAGCGGAATAATTGTTTGGAGCCCAGGAAAAGACAATGACATTGCTGCTGCATTCCCGGTATAGCATGAGATCGGATGGGGCACAGGGAACTGTAAGTGCGTGTGGAAAGAGATGGATTAAAGTTTAGTCAGATGAAAGTAAGAACAAAGAAAATGGGCAATACAAAGCAGTCCCTGGTGTCTTCAGTCTTTTAATCTTATTATTTGAATTTCTGTAATGGGTTTCAGTGTATTGTTACTCTGGAAAGATTGATGTATGTAACAAAGACCACATGATTCAAAAAAAGAGATGTTCTCCTGAGATTGTATTTTCCCTGGCAGAGAACAGGGTGTGTACCAGCTCCCTGTCTGAGAATGCACAACACCTGCCATAGCTCTTGTCTGATTTTTTTATTTTATTTTTGGGGGGGGGGGCTTTCATTTCTAGACTTAACTGAAAGTCTACGTTTCAAGCGTTCTAAATATGTCAGAACAGAACTATGCGTTGCATTTTTAGCATTGTCAGAAGTCTCACTATATTTGCTCAACAAGAGCAAGGACTTTTTTCCCATTCGTTCAGTAACCAACCATAATACAATTTATTCAGAATAATACCAATAAAGTGGATTAGCGCCACTCTATCAGTGCCTTCTCACATGACGTTCTACCTTTCATGACTTTACAATCAAGATAAATGGCAATAACTTTGAATCATCATATCTTTCATGTAACAAATACACCTCTTTTGAAAAAAGAACAATTTCTTGCTTCCCACCCAAACTGTGACCTGGCTCTTTGTATATGAACACAAATTTACCTAAATTGGGTCAGCATAACAGAAATGAACACTTGCTGTTGTGAGGCTATTCAAAACAACCCAACGGAGACAATGCTATCTCAAGGGAAAGCGTGACTTCTCTGTTGTGGATCGGGTGTCTTTAAACATCATGCATGAATAGAGGGCATTGACAATCAGAAGTGCAGGGTATAGATATCCAGGATGCACACCACAATGCTGATTCTAGTTTAGATTAGTTTCCCCTGAATGGCACCAGTAAGGTTACGAAAGCTGAGTGAGAGGCAAACGTCTGGGATTTTGTTGTCCCAACATCTCACCTGTTTGTAAGGATGTGGTGGCGTTGCCGGTGCTCTCACAGCTGTCTGACAGGGCTGTGACTTGTACCATGTAGTTCTCCCCACATGCTAGATGTTTGATTTCACATTCTGTAGTGCTCGAGGTGCAGGACAGAACTGTACCGCTGTGACTTATGGCAGTGGCACGGTAGGTAGTGGCTCCAATCACAGCTGTCCAGGAGACCACGGCAGATGCACTAGCACAAGTGTAGCTTGCTGAGACTGATGTCACTGGACCCAGAGCTGGCAGACAGAGAGGATTTCCAAATTCTTTAACAAAACTAAATTTGAAGTTAATTTAAATAATTAACTAAAACATCCACAAGGGTACTATTATACCAGGCTTTCATAATTCAAAGCAAAGAATCCCAATAGTTCCCCACAATGACTAGCATTTCTACTACCATTTCCAGCTGAACTTGATTTACCCGGGTAAGACAAGTTTATCTTTGTAGGTCCTGGAACAAATGATCAGATTTAAAGTTTATGGCAGCAGTCTTATCCACCAACAAGACTGTAGGATTTTGGTAAGGGTTTCTATAGTTCTAGATTTTCATGTTAATCTAAGGTTAACACAACTAGTAGTTTTTAATAAAATCTAAATTTCTTCCTGTTTTCCGTACTTCTAGAGAGTCCACTGCTTTCACACTAGAAGTGGTTTTCTTGTTCTTTATTCCACATAAATGGTACCTTACTATAATTTAAATGAAGGACCCTGAGTTGTGTTTAAACCCTGGTGTCTTGTTTTATAACATGTTAAATTTTCAAAAGACAGCAGGTATGAACAATATGTGGTGAGTTATTGTTTTGAAATTCAATATTAAAGCTCATCCCTCTTATGCCTATTACAGTTCTTGCCTCTTTAACATGCTTCCTTTTTTTAGTTTTGACTCTGGCTTCTAATCTAATACTATTCTTGTTATCTTATCTAGTGTAATTCTGTCCTATCCAAGGCCAGAAGACGGAAGGTACAACTAAATAAAATAAATAAATAAATAAACGGGGGTTGATAAAGAATTAAGTGTTGAATAACATTTCAAATAACGGTGCTGTAAAACTATTGAGATTTGTTTTAAGTGATCCTATGACAAGCGGTCATCCGAGATGCATTTTAAGACCAGGTGGTAATAGTATGCATTTAAAATGCATCTCTCATGACTCATCTGTTCTGATCTATCTGAGACCCTCCCCTCTTGTTTTGGTACAACAAGGTTTGAAACAACTGAATCACAATTGTTGTGCATAAAGTCAGTAGAATAATTGACTCTTTCGCATGATTCATTGTCTACACTTTGAAAGCTATCTGTGTGTTTTCAACTGCATCTGGAATGGGTCGAAATTGAGCAAGCTGTGTATGTAGACCCTGTTTACATCCCCTTCTGATCAGACCAATGAGAAATCATCTTAATACCAGGTATAAAAAGAGCTTAAAGTTCTTGTCAACTTATTTCTCTCTGATTTCAGTTGTAGGTTAGGGTTAGGTGTCTGATTTTGATAGGAATGTTGTTCCTGGACCCAAAAAGGATATTCATTGTGCACCTTTTCCATTGTCAAGTGCATCTACAGTACCATCAAATACGACAACGAGGTAACTATAAAGGTCTGTTATAAAAAAACAAATGAAAACTGGTTTGCTTACTGCTTGTGGTATAGTTGAACTGCCTGGGTTCTCCAGGTTCCAAGAGTGCATTAAGTGAAGACACTGAGATTTGGTATGAAGAACAGGGTGAAATGTTCTGCAAATCCAGTGTGGTGCTAAACACAGTGCTTGAATATATTGTAGTGTTTAGCGAATTCCAATTCCTGACTGTAACTTGGTAGATTAGAACCTTTTCCACGGCTTGCCAACTGATGTGGGCTGACTGGGGCCCCAACTGTAGTACAGTAATCACCGCTGGGGGCTGTATCACTGAGAGTCAAGACATTGGCAAATGGCTGTTAATATTTATCTGTGTAAAAGTAAGGATATATGTTTTAATGTGATTTTTTCATGTGATTATCTTCACTTACATGTAGTGACGGTCCGTACTCTGCTTCTCACTCCTAGACCACCAGCATTAGACGTGACCACATAACAGTCATATGTAGTTGCTGGTCGAAGATTTCTAATCGTTACATTATTGTTTGTAAAAGACAAGTTGTAACGTTCCCCAGTCAATGTTGAATTTATCAGCAAAAAGTATTGTTGCGCTGTTTGTACCAAGTCCCATTCTAGCAAGATGGCTGTACTTGTTAGTGCTTTTGAAAGGTTTATCTGAGATGTACCCGGTGCTACAGAAGAAACAAAAGGAAAAGAGTGTTTTTATCATATCATCTGCAGATAATTTCTTGATGTTTTGAAGAGAGCCATATCACATTTGATCTGTTCATTGTGTTGATATAATTTTTTGTATTAATAATAAACCTTGATTGCAGGCTTGCATACATTTAAACACTGAAGAAGAAAAAATAAAACCACAGCAAATTACCTGTTAATGCCAATTTTGTATCCGTACACAAAGAATTATAATTCTGAAACCCTTTAAGCATGACTCTGTACCATGTGCCCGTCTTCAAACCAAAAACCTCTTTCATTGACATGCTCCCTGGGACGGACACTACAACTGGACTGGTGTTTGAGTCGTTCACAACCCGAAGATCCAAAAAATAATTTGTTATTCCCTGCAGTCTGTTCCACTGAACCAACAGCGATGAAGCCGTAGGAGAGCTTATAGAAACGATGGTGCATTCTGGAATAAGAAATTACCATTCATTTATTCTCCAGTCATAAATAAACCTATATACATTGATGTGTAACCACATACAGTATATAGGATTTGTTTAAAAGAATATTATGTTCACATACAATGAAATGGTATTACCACCACTATGTATAGCTCACTAATCATTAATAATATCTGTGAGTATAATAATCTCATTTGTACAAAAGATTGAATGTTCTTTGTATCGTAATGTTGAAAAACATGAAGGTGCTGTTTATTATCTTGAAATTTCGAATTGTTATGATAATAACATCCATCCCACAATCCCCTATTAACTAGATCAACTATATTGTTAATGTCACGCCTAAATACAATCACAAAATTAGGCCTGATAAAAATGTGACAGGACCACTGGACTTGTCCTAAGTCACAAATGCAACAAACTTAGCTTACCTTGTGCCTGAGTGGTCCATACCTGTCAAAAAATAAGAACAATAAATAACAATAATAATTATACAGGGATTTTATATTATAGACACATAATCCATGAAAAAAAAAAATAATATGTAAATATTTTTTTTGAACAAACTTGTAAATCTACCTGTGTTAGAGTCGCTAAAACTACAACACCTAGTGTCTCCAGCACTCTCATCTTTGACAATACCTGAAATATTACAAATAGTGGTTTACATGGGAGTCAGACACCAAAGGTATTTTGGATTCTTTTGAGCTTTAAAGAGACCAATCAGCTGAACCCAGGGGGCAGTCCTCTCATAGATAAGTCCCTGAGGAACTGCGAGATATGAGAGAATAACAGAAAGAAGGTAAAGTGGGAGGGATTGATGGGAAAAATACAAAGAGAGAGAGAGAGAGGGTGGAACTGAGAAACAAATCATCATCATCAACTATTAGAGTTAGTCAGCTTTCATGAACTGCCACTTTAGCTTATGTGAAATCTTTTCAAAACTGATGTGTGAAATAAAACCTGTTCTGAGACTCAGAACTTCTGCCATAGGTATGTAAGACATCTAGATAATAATCCCTCTCCATTTACATATGGAGCACAGAAACACTGAAGTAGACATTTGTGTTTGAGTCAGGATAAACAAGGAGCATAAAGAAAGAGTTAAAAGCCAAAGGAATATTTCGCAGAAAAAAATACATTTTCTGAAAATTGACTCACCCTTAGGTCATCCTTAATGTAGATGAGTTTGTTTCTTCATCAGATTTAGAGAAATGTAGCATTGTAGCAGTGGATGCTCTGCAGTGAATGGGTGCCGTCAGAATGAGAGTCCAAACAGCTGATAAAAACATCACAATAATACACAAGTAATCCACACCACTCCAGTCTATGAGTTAATGTCTTGTGAAGTGAAAGGTTGCTTGTGTATAAGAAACAAATGCATCATTTACGTTTTAAACTGTCATTTTTGGGTAACATACTACTCTATAATCTGCTTCCTCCAGTGAAGTACATCCCCTGTTGTTTTTCTTTGTGGATTATTTGCAGATTATTGATATTTCTATTAGCTGTTTGGTCTCTCGTTCTGATGACACCCATTTACTGCAGAGCAAATAATGCTGAATCTCAGACTACATTTATTTTTCATGCAGGTATGTCACAATAGACCCCTGGGTCAACAGTGTAATTATAAATGTAATTACAGAAATTAATTAATTAGAGATGTAATTAGATAAAGGTATTTTAAAAAATATAAGTACAGTGTAAAAACATACGTACACAAAAAGTCCATTGTATCAAATGATTAATTTAAAGTAGTTAAGGCCACCTATAAAGTGGGACTGAACATATCTTCTTGACTTAAATTGATCTTGTTATCTAAGAATGTCCACTTCTGTAGTTATTTCTAATGTTGTATGAAGATGAATATGATGGTTGCCACATAATTAGCAAATTTTATGACCATGGCTATTCAGCCTAACCCAGAAACAAGTGTTGTGTAAAATATCCTCATATAAGCCTTTATACGTTTTTATCTCTAAAGCTGCGATATGTAATGAATATGGCAGGTGAGAGATCCTTTGCTCTATTTCACGCAGGGAACAAAGGCCTGGAACAGAAGGACTTGACCCGTTACAGATGCAGATAACCGACAGGGAGGAGCTGGCAGCTTTGAGACCAAGGTGATGGTGAAACCAAAGCAATCTGTGTTAACTTTGGAAACTGGGTCTCAGAGAGAACAAATACATTCAATGTATGTCACTTTATGAGCCCTCCACGGGCCACAAAAGCGTGAATGCAAGTGTGATACTGTTTTATGAAACATAAAAGTTCAATAAACAAATTGTTAACAGAATTAATATTGATACAGTTTGTTTTAATGCTCAAATGTGGTTGGTTTAGCAATGTTCTTCCTTGAAAGAAAGAAGTATGCCTGCACTTATAGTGTACTTCAAATCTTAAAAGTATACTTAAAAAAAACGCAGATGATGTAATGTTCCTTAAAGAAAGGCTGGTTACACTTGTTTTTAAAGTGTCATTACTACAGTGTTATTGTACATTACACAATACTGTGTATTATTAATTAACTACATGTACTTACTATATTGTTAGGGTTAGGATTAGGGCTTGGTTAAAGGTTACTTTCATGTAATTGTGTACAATTAATTGTTATTCTAAATGTGCAAGTACGTGCAACAATGACACCATGAAATAAAGTATTACCAACAGGCTAGGTAAGTGCACTTAATCCTGAATCCAGATGAAATAATACATTTATGTATGTATGTATTTATTTATTTTTCTTCGTTTCTTATTGATTGATTGATTCATTCATTCATTAATGTTTTAAATTGAACAATTTTTTAAGCCTTTTGACAAAATCTGAAATAAGAAGTTTTATGTCTGTGTGTGTGTTTGGATTATATATCATAATTGATACACCAGTCTTTTATGGCTCACCTAGTATGATATAATCAGAGAATGACATTCATAAGTGTGGTGTGTTGGTATGTATTGGTATGTATTGTTGGTAAGATGAAAATTATATATTTTAATTATGTCATTTTTAACATGATTTTCTTTTAATGATATGTCCACGAATTGGCCCAAGGAAAGCATCTAGTGGTGGATGAAGGTATATATATATATATATTGACTCAGATTTAATCCTTTATCGCTCAAATGAAGGAGGCTGTTTTTTTGTTTGTAACGCTTATATTTCCATGATCTCCTGATCTACACTGCCACTGTACTGTCCCTGAAAAGCCACATTTTCCAGGCTAATTCTCCTCCCACCGGATTTCTATGGTCTCTGGTCTAACAATGGGTATGTCGACCCGTTCTAAAAATGTCTATATGTGTGATGCGATAGACTTTCCCTCAACACTTCTAATAAGTAAAAGGAACAAACTTACCACAGCAGTTGTAGACAGGGAAAAAGGAGCTCAAACCTCATCCTTGGTGAGGATCAAACTGAAATTTGTGCTGGAAAGACATCACTTATGCAAAGGTTTCCTGTGTGTTTGGCCTCCTCAGAGCGTAAAGTTATTAAATTTAGGTCAAATTCAAATCTGCCTCAATTTTATTATTTAATCTGACTAGTTTGAAATGTAAATTGGTTGTTTGTCTATTTCCAATTAGTATTCTTCTGATATTTGGTTATTCTAGTTAACTCTTTATATTATTTACTCATTCATTCGGGTGCTAATGTCACTAGCAACAATACAGCGTAAGCTACAAGAGACAATAAAACGGAATAAGATCAAATGTATTAACAATTTATTATCAGTCAGGTAAATATGTATTTTGCCAATTACACAGCCAATTCAAAGAGATCAAATCACATTAATACAAAACATTAAATTCTCAAAGATTAATCTAAAAGTGAAATATGCAAAATCTGACCTTAAGAAATACAAAGTATAAAATGTAGAGACACCATACTACAGGCTTTCTGGCTACAGAATCGCCCCGATCATTTTGCAACACTTCCTTAAGTACCTCAGATCAGTACAGCCATCCGCTGAAAAGCAGACAGAAACTAACACCTTGACCTTTTGGGACAGATGGTCATTTGCATGGAATACCCTGGGAGAGGGTTGAAGTTGAAGTAAACAAACCATCTCTAAAATCTTTAGATCTTTATTACCTTTAAGTTCACTTCTGTAGAAATGAGACCACCAGTGAGAAATTTCAAATGATACCAGACATGACGTTTAGTTCTCTCGCACTGGCATTTTCATTTAATCTTATTGTGCAAGATGTGTGGAGAGGAGATTTCTAAAGAAAAACTAAGCTGCTGAGGAACTAACCAAATTGAAATATTACTAAGTTATTCCAATGTTTACTTTATACAAATCTGTAAAGATTTAGCTGACATGAGAACCATGTCCTGAAGGAGAACATTTTCACATCTAATCCAAAGCTTTAATTCCTAAACAATACTGCAATATTTAGTGTAAAATATGTGTAATTAGTGTAAAAACTACAAATCAGATATTAGTGGCCATTCATCATTGCTGTATGCAATCCATTGTGTATATCAGATACAGTTGGAAGGAGAGGTCTTGAAAAGACTAAAATAAAGTCTGTTTAGTGTGACACTTCAAGTGGCCAGATTGTAACATGAGGTGCTGTTTTTGTAGTCACGCAAGCTTTTGTTAAAATCATGACAGTTAGAATTGTTTCTAGGCTTGATTTCCATTTTGCATTACAGTGATGAGCATTACTGAAGCTTTGAGAACTTTGCAGACCAGTGGTCAATGGTAACATCACAGGATTTCTGAAAGCGAGACTTTGTTACATTATAAGTATAGAAATGCTTTGAAATTTCAGTGGTTTGCCACTATAGGCGATGACCTCTGTGAGCCCATGAATCATGAACCATTGAACCAGTGTCTATGGCTTTACCTGATCTCACATCAGTTTTATAGCATTTTAAACAAGACACAGTTAAAACTTATGGGTATGCTTAGACATGCCCTCCATAAAACAAACAAAAAAAGCCCTGAAAATTAATAAAACACACATTATATAGAGCAGGGTTTCTCAAATCTTGCCCTGGAGGTCCAATGCACGGCAGTTTAGCTTTAACTCTAATCAAACACACCTGAGCATGCTGATCAGTGTCTTCAGGATCATTAGAAAATCACAGGTAGGTGAGTTTTATCAGGATTGGAGCTAAACTGTGCAGTGCATTGGACCTCCAGGGTATTTGATGATCTGTTAATTGCATTCAATATGTTATGCTTTTAACATAACAAAAGCAACTGCTTTGTAAAAGCTGTTTTCATGCATGTTTCACCTGAGTTTACAATTTACACGTTGACCTGCTGGCATGCAGCTTTTGATCTTTTGAGCTCGAAACAGTGAATAATTTTGCGAAGCAATCAAATTCAATTCGATGCTTCAAAAAAAGGTTAATTTCTCCCATCACTGGCAATCATATGTTCTGCTACAGCAGTCAAATCCCATTAGCAGTTATGCTTGGTCTTGAGATTTGTGAGCTCTGGTGAGGAGAAGCGATTGTCAGTGAATAACAACAAAATATCAATCTGTTATTTACACAAAGTTATCTTAATGCTTAATGACTTAATGCTGAAGACTTAATAAAGTACGCCAGTCAAGTAAACTACTTTCTTGACACTCCCACTATTATGGGAACCAAATGTCCCTACAAGGATAGCATTACTAGTAAATTCCAACCTTGTTTGAACATTTTTGTGGTCACCATAAGGTAAATAGCTAATAAATCATACAGAATGAAGGATTTTTTTAATCTAAAAATACAGGTATGGTTAGGGTAAAGAAATAAAAGTAGTGCCATATTGGTTTAGAAAAACACAAGGAAGATTAAAGCACTCTTATTTTTTTGACAAAAAAAATCAGAAGTTCATTGAAGAATTCTGATGGTGGAAGTATCAGATTCCTTAGAACTTCTTTTGAAGTGTTTTTTAAAACAACGCTCTTCAAGAAAAAAAGTGTTTCGAATAACACAGCTATCAGTCCATTTCTTGATATTAACAGTTTGGTTGTCTTAAACTTCCCACAAAAATGCCCAATTCTGTACAAAGAGGAACTGAATAAAATAGACAAAAGGCCCCGTGACAATGAAAGGTGTTTAATGTTGAGAGTATATGGTATATCGTGAATACCTTCGCTCTGTTGTATGTTGCCTTATTCTTGCTTTTTTCCTGAGGGCTCCAGCATGTCAAAGGGTTGGAATGAACAAGCAACCTAAAGCGTCGACATTGAGCTTTCTGTTCGTGAGATTGAATGTCGATTAGCTACTCAAATGCTCCACGTTCTGTTCAATCTGAGAAACATGATTTGGTTGATTGTTGGGTAAACAAAGAAACTTGAAAAAGTCAGCATGCTTACTGATGTTATTGGATACTCGTTGCCACACAGGAGATTCATATAGAAGCATGTATTGCCTTTCCCAGAGGATTAGGAACATATTTGTTACTGTATTTGATGACTGGGTGGTCCAATATTATACGATTGCAGCCTGATTTATGGAAAAGTCTGGAGAAAATAAAGCAAATGAACCGATTCCACTGAAAACAGATGAGTTTAAATAGTACAGAATAGAACGGATGGCCCTTAAAACAGTAACTTATAATCATTTCAAATTGTATCAGTTAATTTTTACAAATCACATAAATAAGGAAAGCCTCCCAACATTCCCAGAGGCTCATCAACATGTTTCCTGGTTCTCAGACCCAGAAAGACTCGGTTGTATCCGTGTTTATAATAATAGCATGACTTTGTATTAAAGGGAGTTGAACACAAAAGGTGGTTTTGTTGGTGAATGAAGATGTGGGAACCATTAACAGAACTCCATGGGGAATATTTACCATATAAAAGATGTGTCACCACTTCTCAGGCCCAAACACTTTAAGATAGCACTCTTTTTCCAGCGTTGTTCACAAGCACAAGCATCACAAGCATCTTGATTTATTAGCCATGTATAGGGCAAGACAACCTCCCCACAAAATCTCATCTCAGCACTTTTGATGAATGGCTGCAGGTTAATTGATCTAATTTGTATCACTTGCAAATAGTGATCTATGAGAAAGTGTTATTCTGAATATTTCAGACATCTTCACTGTCATTCATCCAAAGTAAAACAATTATTTGTTATAAGACCACATTTTATTTAGACAAAAGTCAAAATGTTACTTAAAGTATGTTGGTATAATAATTATTATTATATTATTATAACATAATAATTCATCATAAACAAAAGCTACACCTTTTTTATTATTACTATTAAGCTAAAAATATATTTCCTTACTAAAAATACAACTTGAAAGACTTATTGTAATGTTCATTTATTTATTTTATTTTTAATAAATCTGAACAAATGTTTAAACAGGAAACCGTGATTAAAGTAGCCTAATATTTAAATGTGACAATTTACCCCAACCTGGTATTTATGTAAATATTGATATCAGCCATTAAAACAATTTGACTCGTCAGAGTGATTTTATTGTATTAACTTGTTAATAGTTATTACAACATCCCAATTTTTAAATTTGAATAAAATAGAAAACTAAATAAAAAATTCAAATTACAAATAGAACATAGATAAGATAACATAAATGTTCAAACTGAGAATTTTTACAATTTTATGCACAAAATGATCTCCTTTCTGCTATGATGCCTGCTACAGGTCTCAAAATAGCTGAGGTAATAAGGTAATAAGTAACTAAATAACTCGGTGGTAAAAATTGTATTGTTTAAATATTGAATGAATAGTTGGAATTGTGCATTTTGTTATCGTGGTTGTTTTGAGTTATGTATATTTTGGGAATTGTTTATGTAACATTGTTATCTGTTATCTTAATTAACTTGAAAAGTGAAAAGTGAAAAGTGTTGTTTATTAGTTCACTCTGTGTAAAGGGTAGGTTAAGCATGGCTTTTGCCCACACCTTTTTCGGTAAATGTTTATTTATTTGTGCAGACCAAAATAAATTATATATTGAAATATACAACTGTGATTTCCAACAAGAATGTCAAATTTGGACTCGTCTGACCATAGAACACCATAGAACACTTTGAAACAGTCAATTTTTAATGAGCTGTGGCCCTGCTTGTGGACCATCTTTACACATGGCTTCCTTTCTGCATGATAGAGCTTTAGTTGGCATCTGCAGATGGCATGCGGATTGTGTTTACTGACACTGGTTTCTGGAAGTATTCCTGGGCCCATTTAGTAATGTCAATGACAGAATCATGTGATGAGTGATGCAGAGTCGTCTGAGGACCTGAAGACCACGGGCACCCAATAAAGGTCTTCGGCCTTGTCCCTTACACACAGAGATTTCTCCAATTTTTCTGAATCTTCTGTTTATGTTATGCACTGAAGATGATGAGATTTGCAAAGCCTGTTCAATTTGACATTGTTTTTACACACTCTTTCACAGATTGGAGAGCCTCTGCCAAAGTTTACTTCTGAGAGACTCTACCGCTCTAAGACATCACTTTTAAGCTATAATCATGTTACAGACCTGATGTCAATTAACATAATTAGTTGCTAGATGTTCTCCCAGCTGAATCTTTTAAAAATCTATTGCTTTTTCAGCCCTTTGTTGCTCCCATATCAGCTTTTTGAGACCTGTAGCAGGCATCAAATTTGAAATGAGCTCATATAGTGGATAAAAATGTTAACATTTTTTGTTTAAATATTTGTTATCTATGTTATATTGTGAATAAAATATTGGCTTATGTAATATGAAACTCTTTTAGTTTTCATTTCATTAAAACTTAAAAAACAACATGGAATTAGGGCTTTAAAAATACAATGATAGTTTTTTGTTGTAGTTGTTTTATGCACATGTAGCGCTGATTTTCCCAACATCTTTGAGCTTGGCTACTATGTAAATACAGTTATATTTCACATTGATTGGAGCAATCCATTTTAGACCAATTTGCACATCCACAGACAGTGCTGGCCCATCCAACAGCCAATACAGGCGGTGGCCTAGGGCCCCGTCTTACTTAGGGAGCCCGAGAACGCCGGTGTGATATACATTTTTCGTTTTTACTTTTGCACAAAACACGGTTACTATAGGTAATCCATGGTAAAAACAAATTAAGGGATTTGTGTATAATAATATGTAGTAAATGTTTTAATAGATTATGACATTTACATCACAAAAATATCAGGGAGTGACATTTATTTGATGTGAGGTAGTTAAGCCCCTTCATACCTGGGTTGCGGTGCAGGCTGGACAGCTTATTAAAGTAGTATATGGAGTACATATAAATATGAATATTATAGTTGTATATTTATAACTGCTGTCAAAGTTCTGATGTTTTGTGCTCCCAGCTCAGATTGTGCTACCTCTGTGTTTATTCAGCTGCATTTATATCTTGAAATTGTCTTTTTTGTGCTTTCTTCTCACTGTTTTTTCACCAGTGGACCCAATTTTTTAATCTCGCCTAGGGCCCCACAACCCTTCGGGCCGGCAGTGTCGACAGATACATGCATCACAACTTCTCTGCTATTCAAACATTGCATCTTATTCTCCATTCTCCAGTCATTTTTATATTTGACTGTAGCGAGGCTGGCTTTTATATATATATATATATATATATATATACTTTTGTATGCTTACTTTTTGATATAGGATATCGGTGAACTGACAGAAAATTACAGGGAGAGAAAAAGTGAGAGTAAACTTGAACCTGATTCTGATGCTCCTCTGGAGCAATGCACTACACACTCTGTGCCCCAAGAGGGCGCTTCACCTGAAATACACAATTTCACTTATATACAGTCATGGCCAAACGTTTTGGCAGTGACATAAATTTTGTGTTTTGCAAAGTTTGCTGCTGCAGTATTTGTAGATTATTTTTTCCACATGTTTGTATGGTTTACTGAAAAACAATGATAAGCATATCATAAGTTTTACATTTACATTTAGTCATTTTGCAGACGCTTTTATCCACAGTGACTTAATTGGGGAATATATAAAGCAATTCATCTTAAAGAGGCAAACATGCTAATAATACCAAAGTCCCAGGCATTGTTCAATTAAGTACAAGCTGGAAAGAAAAAGGAATATATATATATAAATTTAGGATTAAGTCAAGTAGTGTCGAAAGAGATGAGTTTTCAGTTGTTGTTTGAAGACTGACAGGGATCCAGTGTTCTGGATAGGGGTGAGAAGATCATTCCAGTAGACAGGAACAGTGAATGAGTCCTTGAGTGTGATTTTGAGCCGCTCTGTGATGACACCACGAGGCGTCGCTCATTTGCAGATCTCAGACTTCTGGAGGGAATGTAGATTTGTTATAGTGAATGGAGGTAGGCGGGTGCTGAGCCTGTAGCTGTTCTATAAGCAAGCATCAGTTTCTTGAATTTGGTGAGAGCTGCAACCAGAAGCCAGTGCAAGGAGATAAAGAGAGGTGTAACATGGGCTCTTTTGGGCTCGGTTTAAAGACTTTTTTGGCAAAAAAAAAAAAAAGAGTCAATATTTACAATATTTATATTTAATTTAATTTTATATTTATTTAGTAATTTGCTCTGGCATGCACTGGATATTAGCTTCTGTTTTGGGGCAGAATTATGAGAGCGCTCACTTCCTTGGTTGAAAAGCAACCCCACACATGGATGGTCTCAGGATGCTTCACTGCTGACACGACACAGAACTCATGGTAACATTCACCTTTTCTTCTCCGAACAATCAATTTTCCAGATCTCCCAAACAGTCTGAAGGGAGCTTCATCAGAGAAAATACTTCTGCTGTCCAATCCTTGTACTTTCTGCAGAATTTCAGTCTGTCCTTGATGCTTTACTTGGAGAGAAGTGGCTTCTTTGCTGCCCTTCTTGACACCAGGCCATTGTCCAAAAGTCTTGGCCTCACTGTTTATGATGCTCTCACACCAACCCTCCAGGATTAGTCTAGGGAATGCCACTATGATGATGTTGCTTTCTATTTTGTGTTTTGGAAGAAAATCAAATAGATCAAGTGATCAAGTAACAAAATGTAACTGAAAAATTTGATTATTATTAATTACATACAGGCCGTTCATATCCATATATCCATTGGCCTATAGGTCTAATTTATTGGAACAATTCCTTGCTCTCTTTTTTTAGAATGCCAGCCACAACAACAACACTGTTAAAGGTATAACATGTAGTCTTTTTTTACCTCTGTGTAGGCTATCATTTCAAAACATTTAGTATAGCCTCATCAAGATTATTAGTATAAAGCAGTAATAAAACCGTATTATTAAAATCATAATCTTTTAAATAATCTGTTTACTGCTAACTGATTGCCTGAATTTTAATATTTCTGGAAAAATACTTGACCAACACTTTTTGTACTGTTACTATATGACCACAAGAGGGCATCAACGATCTCTCTCAGAAGCCTAATAATGATTTAATAATAGAGCTGGTATAAATTCGTCCATAATTCTATATTGTTTAATGTTTGTTAAGAAGCAGTGTTATACATTATTTTTGCATTATGAATTCTTTATCCAACATCAAGTCATACTGGTTTACTACTTTTTCAAAGCATTTTGGCCACTTTCAAATATATGGACATTGTTGTCTGTGAGCCATATATTTAGCTATTACCCCCTGTCTTTTTATCTCTGTAGCTATCAATCATTCTGTCTGCATAACTTTAAAGTCTGTGTGAAATCAAAATTGACTATATTTATTTTGTTAGCACACATTACTATTTTTGTGGTGAATCTGTGCAAATCAATACACAAAAAAATAAAAAAATAGTTTGCCTTTGCAAACTTTAATCCAAATTTGAAAATACTTCTCTCCTCTAAAATGACAGCCTTCTCTGATCAGTTTGATGACTTGGGCATGAGCATCCTTAGCCACGCCCTACCAACTGTCAGTGTTCAAAATTCACTTACAAGTTGTTTGAACATAAATCTGTCTTAGACATCCATCCTGTAATGATAGAAATCCACCCAGTGTTTTTTTTTATCCCCATTTTAAAATCCTCTTTCTCAAATCAGGCTGTTCTAAGATTCCTGTCAGAATGACGTAAGTTTTCAAAGGCCCCTCCTAAAGTAGTTGATTGACAAGGTCGTCTTACCTAAGCCCCGCCCTGAGTGAGCAGTCATCAGTTCACCACTATGTTGACTCCAGTGCAGTTGAAGACATCTCAGATTTTAGCGAATGAGGTTTTATGTTTATTCACATCTGAGCTGACGCAGAGGATCATGTTACTTTCATTTTGAAGGGAATGCACCGATCCTCAGTCTGCCTGAATGCATCTATGTTGGTGTGAATCATTCATGATCCAGCTTCATCTACAGAAGAAGTGAGTATAAGGGCTTTTATAAATCCATTTTACAAATTGCCATTCCTAGTATGTGCTGTCTCATGGGAACAGCTCGTCACCAAATGGAAGAGAGGGGTGTGGTCAGCAGAGCTCATTAGCATTTAAAGCAACATGGACTAGAATGGCTTGATGAAAACAGAGCTGATTTTGAAGGTTAAAAGGGTGTTTTATACTACCATTGAGAGATTTTAAACAAAGTATGTTACAGACGTTTCATTAAGACCCTAACGAATCATCAACTTGTGGAAAATGGGCATCCGATGACCTCTTTAATATTAAAGCTGCCTTTCCAGAAAATCAATGCTGCACCGTACACATAGAATGGGAAAATATCATGACAGTTTATGGGACTTTTTCTTTAGTAATAGGGAAGTAAACTCTGTTATGAAACATAAACAGACACACATTATTAATGCAGGGAATGAATTTTACTGTCAAACTACAGATGTTCATTCACATCCCAACAAATCATGCATTTGACAAACATCTAAGGGAAGTTCAGTTGCAACAATTAGATGTAGATTTCCCTCAGAGGCACCACATACTGTAAAGGACTTCAAATTCAGTTACTGCTCAGATTGATCAATCTTAAAATTACTGTTAGTTTCATTTTATGTTTGTTTAAATAATTCCTGGAAACTGATGCATAGGATGTAACCACTGTCAAATTACTTTTTTTTTTTTGAGTGTTGATAAGAACAAATTTTTTTTTTTCATAACATAACTGCTTCATCAAAATAACTTTAAAAGTTACTATCGAATATTTATCAAGTGGATAATTGTAGGAATTCCAGTTGTAGAGTTCATTAAATAATGTGACACAATAAGATCATGAATTGTCTTTAGTGAAAATCCCTGAGATAACATTAGGGATCCCTGAAAATTAAATTAAGATGACAAATATAAATTCATTGATTGTTCAGTTGAATGGATTGTGTGTTTACCACATTGTAAAGAAATTGCAAATTCCTCTGAAAAATTCTCCCATTAATCAGTATCGCTTCTAATTAAATCATATTACATGATTGACATAAATTACATCACATCTTTAAAGCCAGTTAAATATATAAACATAAGTGATTGGACAGTGTTGAATCCTGACTAATTACATTATTCTGGAAATTGTATTCAGACGAGTTCACTGCCTGACTTCAGAAGCCAGTGCACACAGTAAAATGCAGTCATTTTCTTTCCTGGTTTAGGGACATGTGAAGGATCCAGTCGTCCAATATTACCAGAAGCTGTACAAGAGAAAACAAGAAGTCAAAGTTATCTAAGACAGTGTAACTAATATTACTGTTTCAGTATTATGGTCATGAGCTAAGTTTGTGCCTCATGTCCTCCTATTATGGTCAGCTACTCAGCTATGTTTCGGTTAAAGTGCGACTCTGCTGTACTGACATGAATTAGCCCCAAAGAAGAACTGAAGAACTGAAAAACTGAAAAACTATTCAGTGTGTATATGTGTGTGTGTATATATATATATTAAAAACAAACAAGTCCGAGATCAGAAAAAAATAGCACAAAGGGAATATAACACATTACTTAGTAACACAACTAGTTACTTTTTTAAAGAAATAACACAATATTGTAAAGCATTACGTTTAAAAGTAACTTTCCCAACACTGTTGACATTTTATCTCACAACTTTTTTTTTCTCACAGTTGTAATTTTGCTTATCATAAATCAGATTTCTTAACAATAATTGCAAGTTTATATCTTGCAATTATATGAGATAAAAAAGTTGATCTAATAACAAAATAAAAAGACTTTGATGACAATGGAAAGTAATTAATTCATAAATAATAAGAAGAAGAATAATAGTAGTTTTTCTTTAAAATATATATATTATATATAATATAAATGAAGTTTATTTGGAAGTTGCCACTTTTTTCTTGTCATGAAACAAATTTGAAACAAATCATAACTGTGCCACCATAAATATGATTATTTTACTTTTATATTATTTTGCAATAATGTAATGTACGTCACTTTTGTATCTGAAGTTCCCAGTGAGGAAATGTATTACTCAGACTACAAAGCCAAATATCTGTGCCGTACCTCACTGTTTGAAGGACATCCATCCTATCATTATCTTTTTCCTTGGTAGAGCACTGAGAATAAAGAGAGGCTTCAGTTAAAGAGTGCCAAATATTTCACAATCTCAGTTTTGAGCAACAGAGCATTATGATACTTTATATGAACATTTGCCTTATTTTTCATATGATTTGCACATTTTATTCAGATCAGTTTGAAATGTAATGTTCTCAGTCTTACCCAGTCCAACAGTGCTGCCCACACATGTTACTGAAAGACAATAACACAAATCATGCATTATTATAGTCAATTTAGTTACAGTCACAACAACCTATTTGGTACTTACTTAAGTCTGAATATCACTGCATTATATGTGACCCTGGAGCACAAAACCAGTCTTAAGTAGCATTACTATCTGTAGCAATAGCCAACAATACATTGTATAGGTCAAAATTATTGATTTTTCTTTTATGCCAAAAATCATTAGGATATAAAGTAAAGATCATGCTCCATAAAGATATTTTGTAAATGTGCTTACCGTAAATATATAAAGCTTAATTTTTGGTAAGATATATGGCTTGCTAAGGACTTCATTTGTACACCTTTAAAGGAACACTCCACTTTTTTTTTTTGAAATAGGCTCCCCCGGAGTTAAAAAGTTGAGTTTTAACATTTTTGAATCTATTCAGCAGATCTCCAGGTCTGGTGGTAGCACTTTAAGCATAGCTTAGCATAGATCATTGAATCTGATTAGACCAGAAGCATCTCATTAAAAATTGACTAAAGAGTTTCAATATTTTTCTTATTTAAAACTTGACGCTTCTGTAGTTACATTGTGTACTAAGACTGACGGAAAATTAAAAGTTGCGTTTTTCTAGGCCGATATCACAGGACTGTTTTCCACAGGTGCTGCGTGATATCACTGCACCTGATGTGGCCATGGAGCGGCAGCACAGTTCCTTTGATTATTACGCCAGAATGAGAGTGTAGTTCCCCATCATACTGTATCAGCCTAGAAAAACTTTTCATTTTCCTTCTGGCTTAGTAAATGTTGTAACTACACAAGAGTCAAGTTTTACATAGGAAAAATATAGAAACTCTTTGGTCATTTTTAAACGTGATGCTAACGGTCTAATCAGATTCAATGATCTATGCTAAGCTATGCTAAAAGTGCTACCGCCAGACTCGGAGATCGACTGAATGGATTCAAAAACTGTAAAACTCAACCTTTTAACTCTGGGGGAGTTAGAGAATGAGCCTATTTCCAAAAAAGTGGAGCTTTCTTTTAAAAGCAATTTCCTAAATATTTTGATTTTTTTGCATTTTTTGTATCTCGTCCAAATTCTATTCTAACCATTCATCAATGGAAAGCTTATTTATTCAGCTTTCATGATTTATTAACCTCAATTTCCAGAAACTGACCCTTATGACTGGTTTTGTGGCCCAGGGTCACACATGATAAAATAGCAAAGGAAGTGGCATTTGTTTTAATAAATATAACAAATTTCACTATGAAACAACGAGTCAAAAGAATGCAAAAAAGCATTGTCACACTTCCGATTTTATGTTCATTAGAGATTCCATTCAGTTTGATGTTTTATCTAATGCAATATCTAAAGCAAAAAAAAAAGAAATTTACTTTTTTTTTTTAGATATTCTGTACTGAGCTTCATTACCTGAATAGAGCCTGCTGTTACAGAACTGGACCTTGCTTCCGTCTGGGTTCAGTGGGGCTACCACCACCCGGTAGACCTGACCACACACGATATCTGACACAGTGCATGTGTAGCTGCCGGGCTCTGGGCTGCACGTGTGAGTCCTGTCACTTCCGGTGACTTCTGCTGTGTATTTAGTGAGGGCACTGCTGGACCTCCAGCGCACAATCAGCGTGTTATTGGTTCCTCTATAGAGACGGATGCCTGAGGGACAGCACTGACCTTGAGAGAGATGGGAACATTTGATGAAACTTAACACTTACGGGCTGTGATAAGATTTAACAGGTGTTATTATAGCTTATATACATTATTAATTACTGGCAAAATGTTATAAATGCTGCATTAACTACATTACAACAATGCCTAAATATCTATTTGGCTGTTGGCTAACATTATTTTCTCCAGCTGTGTGGCCTAGAAGATGTCAGCTGAAAAAGAGAGTCAGAGCAAGTTATTTAAAAAAAAAAGGAATAAATAAAACAAAAAGTTATATTTACCCCAGATATATTTTTAATATACAAGTTTTTGAGTTAAAAAGGCATTACTGTGAGACACTGCTGGCAAAATATTTGTTTTTATGCACCTGCCAAGTTTGAAATTTTTCAAGACTAGTGTAAAGAAAACATCCAAAAGGCACTGTTAAGTGTTTCTATTTTAGCACTTTATCTATTTGTGTCAACAGATTTCAATTACAATACATATTTTTAATGGCAGTTTTCTCAAAATAATTTTTTTCTCCTACACTGAGCCATAAATCTCTACTTCAATAGTACTTACACACTCCAAACGTTATATTTTTATTCCTGACTATATCCTGAAGGTCTTTACAGAAGGATGTGTTCATATATAATTTGCTCTACATTACATTGCGTTTGAATAGAACAAACATCAGACAAGAAAAATGTGCAAGGCGCAAGGACTAAGATTGAGCATCGCTGTTGTACGCAAAGAAAATAAAAATAACAACTCAATATTTTGTCTCAGGTTCCTCTCCAAAATCACTGTAGCGCCAACATCCACCAAATGCACTAAGTACGCTGTTCTGTGTCGGCCCGGCCACAAGGATGTGCTGTTTTTGTTCAAATGAAAGCGTAAATACACATAAAAAACGTATCTTGGCTGACAAAGAACAGCGTAGACAGTCTGTGTGCATATTCTCCAAAAAGTATTCTTATCGCCTTATAACATCCAGATTGAACCACTGATGGCAGATAAAGTATTCTGATGATGTCTTTCATACTTTTCTGGATCTTGAAAGTGTAATGTACTTGGCAGTCAGTGTCACCAGCCTCACGGTTTTCATCTAAAATATCTTAAATTATCCTAAAAGCTTTTTCATTTTGGGGTTTCCCTTTAGGAGTTTACTTTAACAATAGTGTAACAAAATAATTCTACTGGCATTATGGTGATAAAGGTAACTAAACACGGTATTTTCTATAACATTTTGTGTGATTCATTATACAAAAGAATTAATAATGCTTGAGTAATGCATTTTTGGGCATATTTTTCACTGCATGTTGACTTTGTGTGTTTGTGTTAGTTCTGAGGACGTACTGGCAGAGAATCCATGGAAGATGCACTCAGACTTGTGCCCGGTTTGACTGATGGCCTCCAGTGAGACAGTGTAGTTAGTGCCGCAGGTGATGCATCCCATCACGCATTCTGTTTCCATCGTGTGACACTTTGCATGTCCGCGTGGTGAGGACAGAGTGGCGATGTACGTCTGGGCGCCATTAGCACGTGACCAGGTCACGTTAGTCATGGCCTGGGTCTTCTGGATCACCGTGAGACTGTCTGGACAACAAGGTGCTGAGAAAAACAAATGAAGTTTACTTTAAAAAATGAAATGTGTAGGCTGTGTTTCAACACAAGACATCATTCTAATAGTAATGGGCACTCACAAGTGTCCAGAAAGTACATAAGAGATTTCCTTAGATTTATTTTTAGATGTTTTATGTTAGCATGTTGGCAAGCTAAACCTGACAGCACACGTACATCTCAGAGACTTCTATTTGCATTACATCTGCAAGATATATTGTGTTTGCTCAAATGCAACATATGTCTATAGGGCATTTCTTTAGATGTCAAATAGACGTCTATTAGATGTCTTTAAGATGTTTATGATTTAGAATGTGTGTAAAACTGACATCTATAAGACGTCTGCCAGACATTTGTAGACAGCTGATGCTTTCCAGATAAAGAGATCTTTAACAGACATCTTGCAGTGTGCTATCTGAGAATGCTACCATGAGCAGAACGTGTCTGCTGTCTACAAACGTCTGACAGATGTCTTTCAGATATCAGCTTTACATACATTCTAAATCGTAAACATCTTAAATACATCTAATAGACGTCTATTTGACATCTAAAAGGAAACATCCTATAGACATATTGCAGATGAGCAAACACTCTAAAAATATGTATGTAAATGGGTAGTTGACATATCAATGTCATGATGACATATCAATCTATGGAGTGACAGAAAAATGTAAAAGAGAGAAAAAAATGAAGGAATATAAGATGAAGAAACATTTTTTCAGTTGAATTTGTATTTATCAACTATCCAAATGCAGATGTCAAATAGACATCTCCGAGATGTACGTGTGCTACCAGGGTAATTATACAGCATATACTCTATAAACATTGGTAAGAATGACCTATTTTTTTAATTTTATTGAAGTATTATATTGATACCTTTTTAATTAAAGATTTTTATCATCTTAAAACCCTTCTGGAAAAAAAATCATTAAAGAAATTCTCATGGTTTCCACTACAAATACCATTACAAACCGTCAACTATTGCCCATTTTAAATATGGTTTTCTGTAGTGTGTTTTAGGACATATTCCATTAGAATTTAATGGTTTTAACAAGCCACCAATAAAAGGCAACAAATTACCAGTAGAGACCCACAGACCCACAACTAATACAATTCAGTTAATATAGATTAGTGATTATAACCAGTTCAACTATTACAAATTATTTGATGTTTTCTATTGTTTTTGTTTTTTCAGAAGGTAATGTTTCTCTTTCTCTTGTTTCAATCATCTTGAATGTAACAGTAGGTTTTTGAACTTTTCTTTTTGACCCGGTTGAATGTTTGAATCACCATGTTTGTTTGAATTACCATGAAACACTAACCTGTTTCCAGAGGGACTGTGTAACTGGGCATGCTCTCTCCAGCTGAGGTCGATGCGATGGTACTGACTTCATAGACGGAGCCACAGGGCAGGTTGGACACCAGACAGGAGGAGCCGTTTGAGCTACAGAAGTGCGTGTCGCCTACTGAGCCAATCACACTGACGGTGTAGTTAGCAACTGTGTTATCAGAGGTCCAGTTAACCAGCACACTAGTGCTAGTCATGTTAGGCTGGCTCACACTGGTGATCTCAGGCATGCATGGAGCTTTCCAGAAGAAAGAAAGAAAGAGAAAGAGAGTGCGTGTAAAGTATATCTGTGAAAGGTTGGATATACTGTATGTTGCACTTTGAGTGTGTGATTATACCTGTTTCATGTGTTTGTGAACTGCAGGTGCGGTTGCAGCCACTTACGTCGTTGCATGGTATGATGACCACACTGTATTTGCTGTTGCAAGTGAGGTCAGAGAGGGCACAGCTGGGCGCCGTGTCATTACACAGAACCACTTCGTCTGCATCCACAGCACGGGTCTCGTACAGATCCGCCCCACGCACAGGGGTCCACGCCATCACCAGAGTCTCCCAAGAAGCTGCGGAAACCGTCGTGAGAGCTGGACAGCAAGGCACTGTGGAGAGCAGGTGGAAATTAATGTTTTTCATTTAAAAAATGGTCAGTGAAAACAACTATTGCTACTAGAGGGAAAGAGCATGATGTTGGCAATATTATTTTTTGTTTCTTAGAAGAAAAGTACTGTGCATTTTTGTTTCTATAAGCAGTTCACAGTCATAAGTAGCACAGGTATGTTTGTAGCAAAAGCCAACAATACAATGTATGGGTCAAAATTATTTCTTTATTGCCAAAAATCATTGGGATACTATGTAATATTTATATATTTTGTAAATTAATTTTTTAAATTTAAATTTTTGATTAGCAATATGCTAAGAAATTAATTTGGACAATTTTAAAGGCCATTTCTGAATATTTAGAGTTTTTGCACTCTCAGATTCCAGATTTCCAGAAAGTGTGACTGGTTTTGTGGTATAGGGTCACATATGACTTCATAGTTAACATACAAAGAAAAGCTATTTGGAAGCATCTTTAACACTCACAGGTGGTGTGGTTGAGGAGAGGTCCCGGGGGACTTTGTCCAGCATGGTTGTGTGCAAACACACTCATGATGTACGAGTATCCGCAGTGGCAGTGAAACTGACAGTACAGCTCTGTCGAGTTGCACATCCCCTCGATGCCATCGTCACTTTTAATAAAGGTGGTGTAGTACTCTGCATGAGGGACAGTGCTCCACTTCACAGAACAGTTACCGGGCACCAATTCCTCCACCCAGATGGGCTGCGGGGGACAAGGGACTGACAAACAAGATTAGGCAATGAAGGAGACTCCAAAAGGCAAGACTCAGAGTGATAATAGCTTAAATTTCATTCTGTTGTAGCTCTTCAGACCTATGAGCAGATCTGTATGTAAATGACATTGTTTATGAATTTCTTTATTAAAGTAATGAAAATGATTCTATTTGATTACTTTTCAAAATTTCTGTTTATCATTTTAAAACGATCAGGGTTAAAGGAACACTCCCATTCCGATGTAATAATCAAGGAAGTTTGCTGCTGTTACATGGTTGCAGTAGGCGCAGTAATATCATGCAGCACCTGTGGAAAATAGTCCCCAGCTTGCAAGACACGCTCCCTGTGCAAGCAAGAGGGCCTGGCTGATTTCAGACGCTGCGTGATATCACTGCGCCTGCTGAGGCCATGGTACGGCAGCAAACTTTCTTGATTATTACACCAGAACGGGTGTATAGTTACTAGTCATATCGGCCTAGAACGCCAGAACTTTTCATTTTCCGCTGGTCTTAGTACACAATATAACTAAAGAAATGTAAAGTTTTAAATAGGAAAAATATTGAAACTCTTTGGTCATTTTTGAACACGATGCTACTAGACTAATTGGATTCAATAATCTACTGTATGCTGAGCTGTGCTAAAAGTGCTATCGCCAGACCTGGAGATCGGCTGAATAGATTCCATAACGGTAAAACTCACTTATTAACTCTGGGGGAGTTGGAGAATGAGCCTATTTCCAAAAAAGTGTTCATTTAATCTTACAGTAGTACTCAACACTGATTAATGTCAGACCTTTATCACTTGAATTAAGATTGTAATCACAGCCACCATAAAATCAGACTTCAGCGTATCTTCTTACTTTTAGATTGTTAAAGTTAAATACACTTAAAATCATAAGATGTAGTTTCGCTATGATACTGTTTCTGAAATTAAATCTTTTCATAACAAATATGTCAAGAAATACTGGCAAATAATTTCTAATGCCTTGGAAAAATATAGTTAATCTATTAAACAAAAAAAATATTTTGTATACGATTAATCATGATTAATTGCATCTAAAATATTTATATATATTTGGCTTACATATTAAATGAATGTGTACTGTGTATATTTATTATGTATACAGTATATAAATACACATGGATATATTTCAGAAAAATACAAACAAAAAGAACAAAAACTTTTATTTCGGATGTGATTAATCGTGATTAATCATTTGACAGCACCATTTTTTTTTTTTTATTAAATTACGTAATTCTGTTGCATGAAATAGTCGATCCCCAAAACTGGATGTGTTCAGTACTAAAAAAAGAGTTAACAAGTAGACAAGGATAGGTTACTTTGGGCTGTGGCTGTGGGCTTAAATGGACAAATACAAAAAAAATATGTCAAAATACCTGTATGTTAAAATTTTACTGGACTTGCACTGTTATTGTAGTCATAGTAATAGTGGTATTGTTTGTGACATGACATGGTAATAGTAGTCATACTATTAGCCACCAAATAGTCTGGGTGGACTGATAAGGGAGCTTTGTGTTGTGCGTTAACATTACAGTATGTATAAATCAGGGTGTCCAAACCTGTTCCTGGAGGGCCACTATACTGCAAATGTTAGCTCCAAGTTATGTTAAACTCACCTTAACCAGTGAGTTTAGTTGAAGTTGAAGCTGGTGTGGGCTAAACTCTGCAGGACATTCACCATCCAGAAGCAGGATTGGTCACCCTTGGTACACATAGTAAATGCACATCCAGTCCTGCTCTTAGGTCCCTATCCTGTAGAGTGGCTCTAGCCCTGATTAAATCAGCTGATCCAGGACTTTAGGATCATTAGAAACTTCCAGGCTATTGTGTTGGAGTTAAACTCTATAAAAAATCAGTCCTTCAGAAGAAGAATTGTACACCCTTGACGTAGGAAGAAAGTCCTGTTATCGATGGTGTGTGTGTAAATGGGTTAACTCACATGAAATAATCTGAAGTGGGTATGAGGGGATACTGTTTCCAGCCTGGTTGACAGCAATCACTGTGACAGAGTTTGTCTCTCCACAGCTCAGAGGAGTCAGGACACAGGAGTTTGTAGATGAGGAGCAGTTCTGTCCGGTCAAGCTCGAGGCAACATACTGCTCTGCACCCTGAGCTGGGTCCCACGACACCACAATACCAGCATCAGGGGTGCTTGTCACCACCAGCGCAATGGACTGAGGAGTGGGAGAACCTGTGGAGACACACACACAAAGTTTAATGTGCCAGCTATCACATCGTTTTAGCAGTGAAGGTTTCCTAACCACAGGGGTGTCTGCGCTTGCTTCTAAAGGACCAATGTCCTGCACAGTTTAGCTTCAAGCACAATTAAACACACCTGAACCAGGTCATTAAAGCCTAAGGTATCTATCATAAACTTTCATTCAGTTGTGTTAAACAGAAGCTACAGTATGTGACACGTTTTACAGTCCAGGGAGAAGAACTGAACAACTCTGCCTAACATGCTGTGCATGCTTTGTTTGCTGCTCTTTTATTTGCCCCTAAGTTTTATTTACAGGTATGACCGAAACTCTGTGTATCAGATGTAACTGCTTACTTTCAAGCATTAAATAAACTCTCTCTTTCCACCTCTACTGTCTTACGTGTGATCTGGCAAACTGTGAAGTCATCTCCGGGGATGTTCTCAGGACTCCAGGCATTTCCTTTAATGCAGTATTTAATTCCTGCCTCCAGGTTTGAAAAGTTAACCTGAGTGTCTGTGATGTTGAGGCTAATTTTGCTGTACGAGCCATCCTTGATGATGCTGAGACTGTAGAGGACAGCATGATTCACTGGCTCCCACTTTACCAGGATGCTGCTGTTGCTGGGAGAGCTGGTGTTGAGCTGAGGAGCAGGAAGAACTGGGGTTCAACAAGGAAGGGAGAAAAGACAAAAGTGAGAGATCAGACAGACATCTGCATAGTAAACAAAAGTATTGAAGAAAGTTTTTGACTTCCAAGCTCATATAATACTGATCCTAAACTAAAGGAGTCATATGATACGATTTTATTTCTTTCTCTTTGGAGTGTTACAAGCTGTTAGTGCATAGATAAAATCAGTTACAAAGATTAGAGATATTCCTTATAAAAGTTATGACTTGTCCACACCCCCTTAAAACGGGTTGTATAAACACGCCCCCACTTTTCTACATCACAGAGTGGGTTTTTTTCATAACACTGCCCAAATGTTTACGCAAAGAAAGAAGGCAGAACTATTATGTAGTGTTGCTGCAGGCGCCATGTTCTGGAGACGCTGTGTGTCGTTGTGAAAGTGAAACTACTTTCTTTGTGCTTCCAAAAGAGGACACGACTAGAAATCAGTGTTAAGTTGTGTTTCCAACACTGTTCCAGAACAGTTGAACACAAATATTACAGTGTGTTCAGCACATTTACGGAGGACTGATTCCTGATGTTAGATGGCTTTATGTACATGACGTGTAATAAGAGCAGTACCTATTCCTTTCCTTTGCTGCTTTCCTTTCCTTTCACTTCTTCACTTTCCATCCCTTCATTTCCTGTCTCGCACTGTCCTTCCCATTCATCCCTCTGTCATTCATTTCTGTCCTCTCCCAATCCTTACCATTCTCTTAAAATCTCTTCTGGTCTCTTTCATCACCTTCCCCTCCCTCTCCAGTCGTGTCCATTTCTAGTCCCCTGGAATGTCCTGTCTGTCCCTCTCCTGTTCTTTACTGATCCCTTCCCTTCCACAGTTTTGTTTGGAAACTGGATTCTTTTTCACTAAACCCTAGGCACTGGTTCCTGCTCTTACCACTTCCTGGTGTGACATAACTGGAACAGGTCTCAGATTGCTTAGATTGTTTGAAGAAAACACCTCATTGTTCTGTTTTGGATCATATGCATGACGTAATTCTGGGATATTTGTGATAGGATTTCACATTGAGGCTATTCTGAGATTTAAGGTCCCTTCTCTTTTTATTTCCTTGGTGACCGCCTCAGGTGGAAAACGTGCTACCTGAACAATGACACAAAACTGCTGAGGGCCCTGATGTGAAGACAGATAATTAATTTTCTGTGCCCAGTCCCTCGAGGAGGGCAGCCCTTTTGTCATAATTCAACTTCTCATATTTTGCCTACAGAGCAAACCCGGATATTGTTACTTAGGGATACATGCGTGAGAAACCTTTTTCACTGAAATACACAAGCTATGCATGCTGTTCAAAATCAAGCCCATGAGATCAGCCATGTAGCTTATCCTGATCTTTCTCAATGAGAGGATAAGGTTACAGCACTGGGTGCGGGTTAGAGAATAGTCAACTCTGTCCCTTCATGAATGGATCATTTCTTTGGCCTCGAGGTCAAAGAGGGTGGAGAGAGAGTAGAAGAATATACCTGTCTTAGCCTCCACGGAGATGGAAGGCTGGCTTCTGCCTGCGCTGTTGACGGACATGACACTGAGAGTGTAGTCTGTGTATGGCTGGAGGTTGGTGACAGTCCCCGGAGAGCCGGGTACTGAGATCTCTGAGAAGAAAGATCCATCATTTGTCTCTGCGCGCAGGATGTAGGAAGTGGCACCGGACACAGAAGAGAATTCCACAGTGATGCTATGGCTTTCTTTAGAGGAGGCCATCACAATGGTCGGCACATCGGGAGCTGAACAAAACATGAGAAATTTTACAGTTTCATTAAATTCACACATTGTAAGTTAACACTGAGAGCCTACCTGATTCAGAAATATTAAACTGCAACAAGGTCAATTCAACAAACAAGATGCTAAACATGGAATTATCAGGGAATTTAAAAATGGCCAATTCCAGAGTACTAGATCAAATCACTACTTTTTAGCAACCCATGGGTAGATTTCAGCACGCACCGGTAGATCCATCCACAGTAGTATCTGTCAGCATGTCCATTTGGCTGCCCAGGGCCTCGACGCGAAAGGTGTACGCAGTGTTGGGATTCAGGGAATTAACTGAGCCCATAATGGTGTTCTGTCCAAAGCTGGCAAAGACCACAGGGACTTGAGAGTTTCGGAGAGAGGCTGTTACTCTGTAGGACAATGCGCCTTCATATCTGCTCCAGCGCAGTACCGCACTCTTTGAGGTCACCGTAAAAATACTCACAGTTATTGTGCTGCCTGTAAAAGACAAGAAACTTAGCTGCCTGAGGTATGCATTAATGCTGGTCAAATATAAAAAAATCATAATCAAGAACAGTGTATTTATGAGTGTGAGTTTGAATTTAAAAAGATACTGTGAATTTGATCCAGATGAGCAGTACCTGATGCCTGTAAATGAAACAGTTTACTTTTATTCGACTGTAAACATTCATATGAACATATTCATATATCATAGATTTTTTTTAATTCCAAGTGTTTTCCATAACTACATCAAACTAAAATTAGTATTAATGCACGACAGAATCATTGAAAATGTTTATTTACTTTACTATTGCATTCTTTTTATTTACTTTTATTTACAATTCTGTGCTGCATGTTACAAAGTACTTAAATTCTGAATAAAATGAAATGTGTAAATTACTAAAATGACATAACTTTACCTGTGAGACTATTCCAAGCAAAAGCACCAGTCCCTTGATTCCTCCGAGGCCTGCCATCTGTTTTCTCTGTTTGAATCCTGATTTCTCTTCTTTAATCTAAACTCTGCACTCTCTTGTGTTTCTTGTGTTTTGGCTGAATATACATGGAGCTTTTCTTTAAGGCATCTCAGATACTTTAACCTAACCCCGCCTCCTCAGAAGACCTGGCCAATAAGAGCTGGGGATGAGAATGAGCTGGCCAATCAGAAGTGAAGATGAGACATGCATGTAAACAGGTGTAACAAAAGACTGGAGGAAGACGTCTAATTATGTAGCCTATGCAGTCTAATGTAAATAATGCAGTTTATACTCATCTGTGTAGTTAGTTTTAGTACTCGGATAGGGAAAGAACATTTTAAAGTGTTTCACAGGTATGTCTTTTCCTTTAAAATAAATAAAAATAAACAAATACAAATAGACATCTCATAGACATTTTTTACATATATTTTGCATATATTTTTACGTATAATTAAAAAAAAATCCATTGAAATATACAATTTAAGCACGATCTATGCTCGATGCTTTTATAAATCGGCGCTTATCCTCTGTCATCCGCACATGAACGCGCACTCCCTCACTCCTCCCAGATGACGGAAGCGCGCATTTGTTTCGTCTTAACTCAAGATGGCAACTGGAGCGGACCACGGCTTGAAAAAAATAGTTTGGCAAAGTAAGTTCACTGAGTAATCGGGTGATTTTCTACAGACTTCTTGCATGCATCGTCATTTATGAGAGTTGAGCTCAGAGGAAGAGCTGTCAGAAGTTTAAAGAGATGGGTTTGCTCAGAGAGTTACAGTCGTTTTATGAAGTTGTTTAGGCGTTTGCTCTGGTGTTAGTAAGGAGACAAGGTGCATTATGGACTGTGTTCCGTTTTTGCGTTATGTTTGTCTCAGTAAATGTCATGCATGTGTCACTGAGTCACAGTTTCCGCTAGCTCTCGTGCTAACGTTAGCCAGTCCAGTTTCACTTGTGCTCACTTTGACAATTCTGCACCGGGTGTTTCCGCTTTAACGGGGAACGGGTCAATAGCTGCGGGCTTCTGTGTGTTGTCATGACCTAGGATGATGTCATAATGGAACTGCAGTTCTGCCGCACGCTTTACACTCGGTGAACTTTATCAATGACTTCCGGTCGGCAGTGTTCAAAACACTTGATGCAGTCTGGACATAACACACACACACACACAGAGTTATTTTGCTGTGTTAAATATATGGATTCAATGGTAATTATAAGTTGATGATTTGATGAAGTGTGTGTTTTTAAAAGTATTATAAATAGTTGCACATATCTACCTTAGATATGACCTTAGCATATTTCCAAGGCTGTAAAATGGCTCAGATTATTTTAAGTTAGTACTGTCAAATGATTAAATTGCGATTCATCACATCCGAAATTAAAGTATTTTTGTTTTGTTTTTTCTTTATGTATGTATCTGTGTGTGTGTACACACACGTGCATGTATATATTTCAGGAAAATGTTGTTTATATATTAAGTATATTCATGTATGATATAAATTAAATGAATATAAACATATACGTGTAAATGCATGTAAATCATTTCAAAATATATACTCTATATACATGATAAAATATACACAGTACACACATTATGTAAACAAAAACTTTTATTTTGGATGCAATTAATTGTTTCACAGCACTATTTGAACAATATTATTTTTAAATGAATAACGTAATCAGAATAGGGGAAAAAACAAACATCCACAGATCAAGATCTACATGTAAAATAACTTGTGTATTTTATACACACGCACACATTTATAAGCTGGTTTTACATGTCTGTGCACTCTTCAAGCAGAACCATCTCAAAACAGAAAGCTTCTTGGAGTGTTTTTTTGTGATCTTCAGTTTCCTAGTGCATCAGCAAAACTGACTCATTGCCGTAACTAACAGATTGCTTTATTTGGCATCACAGGAATCAAGGACACCCTCATTGCGGACTGCGGAAAGTCAGAAATATGGAAGGTCAGTTTGAATATTCGTTTTTATTTCCCCTTAAAGCTTTATAGTTATGTTTTGCATATGTTGGTTGATTGGACTCCCATTGAGCTGAACCGTGCTCCTGCTGTAATCCTCTACTGTATACTAAACACAGACTGGCTCGTCTGAGCAGGTCACCTACACAACAGTATCTTTACTATATACTAAACAACAACCATACTACCTCTCAATGAGCATAAACATTTTCTTTCTTCCTTTCTTCTGACAAATTCATTAGCAAGAACTGGTTCACAAGAATTCACAAATCACTTCACTGCTCACACTGTGTGTTATTGCATGCAAGCAGCAAGAAAAAACAACTCAAATTACGGTCTTCATTTGCTAGATCCAGACTTGGTTTTTCTCTCTGAACACATTCATTTCAGATAATCGCAAGTTTAACTCCACTTAAACATCACTTATTTTGCTGTGCCATTGTAGATTTTTATTGACTTGACATATAATCAAAATGTAAAATCTAGTTTTAGATGCATGTTTTAGATCTTATTGTGAACGGTTCATAAGTTTATATATTTCCCCCTCCAAAAAAACCCTAGAAGTTTGCATTTATCTACTTCCAGTTTTTAAATACAACACCCACATCTCAACATCCTGTTAACAACCAGTACACCAGGGCCGCTCTGCTTTGTTTTTCTTTATATTCTATAATATTCTGTATATAAATATAAATATATATATATATTTATATAATATTCTGTTACATTCTCATATATATCAGAATACAGAAGAAAAGATCTGTCGTTACTTTAGCTTCAAGAACGCTGGAATGTAGTTAATGTTCATATTAAGTATATTATATTTAAACGTGCTGTATGTAAGTTTTTCACTCATCTAAAGCCAAAAAAGAGCATAATATGGTTTGTTGTTTACATATTTGTTTCTCTGAAAAATAATAATATAGCCAGTAATTCTACTTTGAAGTGTGTGTAGTTTTAGCAACGTATTAGTAAATGTTGAAATTAACATTTAATAAAAGTTTAATAAATTCTTTAGAAGTATTTTTCATTGTAGGTACATGTTATTTGATTAAGAGAGCTAATGCTAATAAATAACTAATGTTAATAAATGGAACATTATCATAAAGTGGTAACGCTTTATTTTAAAGTGTCCTTCCTTGTTACACTGTACATGTGCTTACTAGTATAATAACATTCATTTATTATGAGCAACATGTATTTATTATAGGGTTGGTGTCAGGGTTTAGGCTTAATTGCTTGTAATTATGCATCAATTACTGGTATTACTAAACTGTATTTTATAGTTTGGTTTTTTTCACTTCTCTTGTTACATGTTATATGTAATAATAAAATGCATCTTAATTTGAATTTTTTTTTTAATTGAAACTAGTATATAATTATATCTTAATACGTTGAATGTTTCACGTGCTGTAATTAAATCTGTTCTCACAGATCCTCATACTGGACCATTTCACCACGCGCCTCCTCTCCTCCTGCTGCAAAATGTCCGATCTCATGTCGGAAGGCATCACAAGTGAGTAAAAGAAGAGGTTTTGCTCCAGTTCTGTTGTATATCGTGTGTGTTAGACAGAAATCCAGCTGTCTGTCGATTCAGCGTTTGAACTTCATTGTGCAGTGAGAGTCGGACGCTTTTCCTTCCTGTGTTTTCCAGAAGGGAAACTTTTTGTTTCCTCCATATCAAGCAAAAGAATAGACATGCGCTGGATGGGGAATTATGTCATCACGTGTTACCTCTGGTTTGTTCACAGTTGTGGAGGACCTGTACAAAAACAGAGAACCAGTTCCAGAGATGAAGGCCATCTATTTCATGACACCTGCTGCCAAGGTCAGAGCTCAGGAGACCAAATAATAAGCATAAAATCACTTACTTTACAGCGATGAGCTCTTTGTGACCTGGATGTTTTATATTTGCAGTGCATTGATGCATTTATTAACGACTTCAAAACGAAACCCAAATACAAAGCTGCCTATATCTTCTTCACTGACTGTGAGTTCACTGATATGATTATTTCAGAAGTGGAATGGATTGAGTTAGTGCTTTTGAACATTTAATCACATAAAAATATTTGTGTCTGTCTTTATAAATACATACATATATATATATATATAATGTAAACAAAAACCTTTATTTTAGATGTGATTGACAGCATTAGTATGTACTGTGCATATTTATTATGAATATATATATATATATATAAGTGTATATTCTGTAAATATTTACACATA
>JAUMHE010000080.1:2517716-2528870 GCA_032359235.1 Enteromius mattozi
GGTTGAGATCTGGAGACTGGCTAGGCCACTCCAGGACCTTGAAATGCTTCTTATGAAGCCACTCCTTCGTTGCCCGGGCAGCAGGAAGTAATCATCCGATCATATGCATAATAGAATATTAGGGTTCTGGAAATAAGAATGAACTTTTACCTTTTTTCAGGACTTGATTTATACTCTAAAACACAAATCAGATCAGATTCAGATCACTAACTGTTAAGTCTTAGCAACACTTACTGTGTGTTTTGGCTTTGTAAACCACTTAAAAGAAGGTAGTTTAATGTTTTTATTCTCTCACAGGAAGTGGACCCGATGCGCTCTACCTATTACAGTGACCTCTGCAGCAAGTTTCTGATTGAAAACACTATTCTGAAAATGGAGTATGCAGAGGTGCGAGTGTTTAGTCTGTCAAATAAGGTAAGAGAGCCCAATTCTGGTCTGACAGTTTTTGTTCTGTTTTTTTTTTTTTTAGTTTTTAATAGTTTTATTTATTTATTTATTTATTATTTATCGGGAGAGATGTTTAACAAATCACAATACAGTTTATATGAATGCATCTCTGACCGATTCAAATCTGACATTCTGCTCATACTATTAAGTTGTTAAGTTGAAAAATTTAAAATGAGCCCATAATTTACTCACCCCCAAGCCATCCTAGGTGTATATGCATTTCTTCTTAAAGGGTGAACACAGAGTTTTTTAAAAATGTCTCCTGGCTCTTCCAAGTTTGGTAATGCGGGTGGATAGTGCCCATTATTTTCAAGCTCCATAAATCAGAAATATCTGCAAGTCCTATGTCGTAAAACTAACCTATACGCCTTCGTGGGGTTATCATTTATTTACCTTATCATTTTTACAAAAAAACCCATCAATGAAAAAATCGCTGGAAGTGATTCCAATTATATAGTTTCTCTGTGCCTTTAACGTTATTGTTGTGGTGTGCTATTCTTTAACACTGAGAAAGATTTTTAGAACTATATCTTTATTGTTCTCTTTATAGTTATATAATAAATCTTGCCCTAGTGAATATGTATGAATGTAATTAAAATTGTACATTTTTTCAGACAAGTTTCTCAGATATCCTCAGGATGTTTTACAAAGGTCATGTTTCCTGTGTTTGTGTAATGAGTGATGCTTGCCCAGTGAGTACAAACTGATGACAGAGACATGAGTAATGTACAGTAGTATTGCTCAAGCATTGGCACGTGAGAGATAATAGCTGTTTGACTCTCGAGATCTTTGACAGGGATTTCAGTTATTTAATAGAGCATATTTTAAATGTGAAATCCTGCTAAAAATGTTTGTAACTCCATTAATTTAGTCGTCGTAACCATTTGAGTATTAAATGTTAGGCACAAAAATAGCTAGTTATCACAGCAATATAATCTGTAGTTAAAACTCTTTGCATCATTTTATGATGTAAGAAGCAATGAAATCTGTCACAGGATGTAAATCATGTGAACCCTTTCACAAGCATACTTTATAATATTACTTCATCCGTATATGTAATCTAATATATATTAGTGCTGTTAAATGGTTTATATTATATATGTGTGTGTACTGTGTATATTTATTGATATGTAAATGCACACATAGCAACATGTAGAATTGTGGGGGGGGGGGATAAATCCTCATCATTTTTTGTTTTTGTTAATTAATAGCTAGGTGGCATATACATATATATTTAACACATTCTTATTTGTTAAAAAAAAGTAACGTTTATTTCCATTTTTGCATCATGATTTTCAGTGTATTTCAGTGTATTTCTTCAGACGTGTTTTTGTGGGTGTATTGTATTATGTTTTGTTGTTGTTGTTGCTATGTAATGATTGAACTTCGATGTGGCATCAGTCCTCTTCCATACAGGAATAACAGACTACAGATAATTAATGCATCTTTTTTCTGGGTGTGCCTATTACAGGATTTAGGAAATAGATTAAGAAATAGATTTAAGGTCAATATGATATTATATAGAAACACCCACACTGGTGTTCAGGATATAGTCACTGTATAAACACACATCTCTTCCTTGTGTGTATCAGCGTAGTAACCGCACCCTTCTTATCAAACCTCATAGATGACAGTAGGAATTCATTTAACCATCTTAATTACCACCAATCCCTTATTTGTGCTGTACGTGTTTTTTTGCGTTCAAACAGCCACTCTTAGTAAGTTTCAAGTATGGTACCCTCATTCCTCTTTTCAGTCAGTGTTACAGTACTTGAAACTACAGATTACCTTCTTTCTTCTTTCTTTCTCCTAACACAGCACCTGACGACCCTGTGTCACCTGGATCAGCTTCTGTTGGTGACTCACATCAACCTCTCCTCCAATCAGTTGCTACGGCTGCCTCCTCAGTTTGCCATGCTGCAGTGCCTTGAGGTTAACTGATGCTCCTTTTTGTTACAGTCTGTTACAGTCTTTCCTTAGAATGATCACACTGATGTGGTGCCTGTCACACAGGTGCTGGAGGCCGATGACAATGCTATTGAAAGTCTGGAGGGACTGTATCATCTGCCTAAACTAGAGGAAGTCTCTCTGAGAAACAACCGTATCCTTTTCTCCAAAAAAAAATTCAAATGTTTTATAAGAAACCCCTTTTTCTGGTGTGAGAGCCAGAGCCTGGTTTGGCTTGTTCAAGGATTCAGTATTCTTTATTAATAATACAGGCATATAGCAGGGCCAAATACTGTTACACCCATTTATTTCAGACAGAAATGCTTTAATGTTCTCTAGATTCAGTCTGACAATGTCTGTTTAGAAGTCATTTGGGTTTTATTTTGGGTCAACAAATCTGAAAAGACAGCATAAGAAGTTACCGAAATCAGTCTCCCTTGTCTATTTGTTTAGAAGAATGGCTTATTTAATTCCCTCTTATGATGCCTAGTTTGCTCTGTTTTGAACTATAGAAAGCAGTTCATTTCAAAGGTCGTTGAAATACTGCTGTATGTATGTATATATATATATATATATATATATACATACAGTATATATAGCAGAGCTGTATTAAAATGAACAAAAGTGACTGTAAGTTTGTTTCAAAAAGCTTCAGTTTCAAATAAATGCTGCTCTTTTAAACTTTAGCACAACTGTTTTCAACATTGCTAATAATCAATGAGCAGCAAACCAGCATATTAGAACTCGAGTAATGCTAAGAATTCACAGGAATAAATATATTTCACTATATATTCCTAGAATATTTCACAATATTAGTATTTTTACTGTGTTTTTGATCAAGTAAATGCCGCCTCACTGAGCAGATTTAGAAAAAAAATTACAAAAATAAAAATGCAACAATGTTAGTGTGGAAGTCTGACTGAACCACAAAAATGTAATATTTTCTTAACGCATATTTCAGAAATCTGTAAGCTGTCTGATCTTGAATCGCTGGGGTCCTGCACCAGACTGACCAGACTGGATCTGCGTGGAAACCCTGTCCACAAAACTGCCAACATAGAGTCTGATCTGAGCCAGCTCCTGCCACTGGTTACTGCTCTGTCCCTTTGATGTGCAGCTCAGCTGCTGTGTGTGTGGGTGTGTGACTTGATACCTGTAATGCAGTAGAGATTAATTAGAGCTCACTAACCACTTCTAAACTGTACCTCGTGTGCTGGACCTTAAGAGATAGTTCAGCCAAAAATGAAAATTCAGTCATTTATCTGAATGATATTTTAATGAATGTTCATGCTGCTCGTTTCCATGCAATAACAGTCTTAATGTAATGCAAATGAAATCAGAGAGGAATATTTACAGTGCTGTAATTAGAGGTATTAAGCCGAATAATAATAATAATAACACTATACAGCTTTGGAAGGAATTGTGAAAGAGAGCAAATTTCAATTTTGGCTGAACTATGCCTTTAAAAACCTTGTCTGTAAGTATATCTGTGTTGGTGTGATAAATGAAGGTTCACATTTCAATAACGTTTGACCTCTACACAAACTCCTCACTGCATGCTGATAGAGAGAAATGTTTTGCCACATCTGCTTTTAGCTGAGGGTCCTTGTTTGGGCAGAGATATTGTTCTTGCAGTGTATCGTGAAGATGCAAATATTCGGCTGAGTTTCTTGTACTGTATGAATACGTTTTTTTAGCTCTGCAAAGGTCAAGCATTTGTGGTGTAAAAGCTGCAGATATGACTCTCCATGCCAATAAAGAAACATTATTCTTCCCCATTTGTGTGTCCGGCTGGTTTCTGTGAGGACCTCCTACTGTGCTGAGTTTGTGGGGTCTTATAAGAAATCGCTAAGATGCTGAAAAGTGTTACGTTTGTCCAGATACAGTAGAAATGTATGTGCGTCATAAGGATGAGTTGTTCAGTCATTATAGCTATGCATTTCATCTAAGTTCAAAAGTAATAAGTAGATAGCTTAGAAGTTTAAAAAATGTAAAAAGATGATTAGACCTATAGCTCACATTATTATTTTTGAATATTAGCAAGGAGTAGATGGAGGCAAGAGGCATAGCCGCATGATATTTCAAGTCATGTTTAGGGCTGTTTCTTACAGAAGTGTTTTTGTGTTTCTGTGCTGCTTTTAACTCTTTGTCTAGACTCTAGACGGACGTGTTTAGTTAGTGTAAGAGTTCAAGCTTTTGGAGTATATAATTGATAGTTGTGGTGTTTATGACTACAAAAGGAAAATTACATGCATAGATGTTTAGTAATTATTTTTAAGCAGCATTGTGAACGGTTTTGTTTGTCGAGGAGTAATTACAGTGAAGGTTTCTTTTCATATTGTGTTGCATTTTATGCTCACTAAAGACAATGAAAATTCAAATGAATGAGGTGAATCATTTATTTCAGTTACATGATTATACAGCTTTCCTTTGTAAGAAAATATTTTGTGCCACTTGTGCCAAGTGCCATAACATAATACATTAAGAAACTCCAACAGTTCCGCTGGTAAGGATCTCATTTGTCCACTATTGATGGTTGTAGGTTTCAGGTGACTAACAGTTTCTATCTGCTGTAAAAAAAAATAAAATTTTGCTAATATCTCTATCATTTTGAAAAAAATATGTTGAAATAAAAAAAGGTTTCGTTAGTAGAATTGTAATGTCTGAATGTAAACAGACGGCATGTGTGTACAGTGATATAATCAGTCCAGTAGTAGTCGAGTTAGTCTGAACTGATTAATCTGTGTGAATGTGAGCTGTGATTAAATGTTTGCTTTAGGCTGATACTACAGTATGTGTCCCATGCCCAAACACCACCGTTGGAGAAATGATATCATAAGTAATCACCCTCACGTGTGGTTGTTCGTGACTTGATGAGTGACTTGTGTTTGGTCTTCAGGAGTTTGTTCAATCAGTACACATGAGAACACAGTGATGCTGAATCCTTCATTCATTACTTGTTGGTGCACTATTATAAAAGTGAATGGTCCACACATGGTTCAGTTTTATTTAGTATTTATTTTAGTTTTTATTAAAAAAAAAATTGTCTACTGCCACCCTTGCCTTCTCAGAGAAAAAGTATGTAGGTAGGTAGACAGACCAGGCTAATTTGTGTGTCATCATCCAGTCACATTTCACTTACTCTTGGATTGCAACTCCACTGCATGCATTAAATGTTAGAAAGTCATCCTGTTAAACCAGTTCGTTGCAGCTGGAAGCCCTACCCCTACATATAATGCTAAAAGCTAGAAACTTCAGTTCAATGTTAAATTAAATGCTAAGCGATTCACACTGATCACTGCTCAATCACTCACATGAGTCTACGGGGATTTTTAGAGTGGAGACGGGCATAAACACGACTGACACAACTACAACGACTGCAAACAAGTAAGAAAACTGTATCATTATATGAGAGGAACTCGGAAAAGATTCCTGGCAGAACTTCAGAATATTCACTATTTCTGCTGTGTTTACTTTAGCACTACAAACTGCTGGAAACTGTAGTCAATTTTCGTAAAAAGTGGTATTAACCCAGAATATGTAGCTAAACGAGGCTGGATTCATTTGAATACAAATACTTTAAAAATAATGTTATTACAATCTAAAAGAATGTTATTAAAATGTCTCTGTTTTCTATTTTAATACATTTGAAGATAATGTTTTTTAATATTAATAATAATATTTTAATGACAATTGTGTTTTTTGGGGGATTCTTTGATTAGTATAAAGTTAAACAACATTAATTTGAAATATAAATTGTTTGTGAAATTATAATTTTTTTTACTGTCACTTGTTTAATTTAATCAATAATCACTGCTGAAAAAAAATATTTAAAAATAAATAAATAAAAATAAAAAATCTCAATGACTATAAAGTTTTGAAGAGTATATTGACTTAATTTGAATGTATATTGATTTGAACTAAAATTGTTATATAAGTAGAATTCAGCTTTCAAATAATCAACTGATCTGTGTTTTATTTGCAATTATAACCAGATATTATTACACTATACTGGAAAAGTTATTACATGAACAGTCTTAAGTAATCTTTGAATAGTGAAAAAAAGAAGTTGAAGGGGATGTAGTCTGTGTAAAAATATAAAAAAAAATAAAAAACAAATACAGTTGCTGAAGTGTATTTTAAATAAAAATGCAAATAAACAAAACAGTCTTTGACTGATTAATATTTAGGACTGTGGGTCTGTCTAAAAGCTTCAGAAATGCTCAGTTTTCTTTTTTATTTCCCAGTATGCCTGTAGAAACATTATCAATCAGAAACCGCTCTGCCGTTGGCCGCTTCCCATCCGGTACTCTTACGCTGGAGGATCCAGATAAGGTGAAGCCAGAGAAGCCGGACACAAAGTGGACGTGTAGCACATGGTTTCGGCGATGCTGCTGCCACAAAACTAAAGAAGACCCCAAAGATGTCACGCCTAATAGAGACAGCATTGTGATGACAGGTACAGGTAACCTGACCAGCGCAGTGACTGGTTTGGCTCCATGACTCTTAAATAAATATTACTGTATACTCATTATCTAATGATGAACATTCTGTCATCATTCACTTACCACGCAGCACAAAATATATTTTTAATAACATTACAAGAACAACATCCTTGTGTGGTCTATAGAAGACGGTCAAATAATGAGAATACTCAATATCAGTGCTGTCAAATGATTAATCACATTTAAAAGAAACGTTTTCGGTGTACATGACATGTGTACTGTGTATATTTATTATGTATATATAAAGATACACACATAATGTTTTAAAGATATTTACAGGAATGTACTAAATATATGTAACAGATAAAAGTGAATTTTTTCTTAAATATATACAATCGTGTGTGTATTTAGCCTATATATACGTAATAAATATACACAGTACACACACATATATTATGTAAACAAAAACTTGTATTTTGGATGTCTGGCAGCACTAGATGTAAAACACATAACATCAACACTCGTTTTCTCTCTCTCTCTCTCTCAGATGCTTTACTGGAGGTACGTTCTATAGACCTTCTCAAATCCAACAAAGAACAGAACCGTCTGGAGCATCATACAGACCGCTATCACAGCGAATACCTCATCATCCGCAGAGGCCAGACCTTCCAGATGCTGATTGAGCTCTCACGAGCTTTCAACTCAAAGACAGATAAACTTCAGTTAGATCTGAAACTAGGTCAGTTTTGCCACCTTTCTACTAACTCAACATGAGGCCTAAGCACAATAACATAAGTCGACTTTCAAAATAAAATGTAACCAAAAAAAAGTAAGTGTTTTTTATTATTACTGTATCAATTAATCAAAGAATCCTAAAAAAAATATTAAACAACACAACTGTTTTCTACATTGATTATAAGCAGAAATGAAGTCATCACAGGAATAAATGACACTTTAACATATATGCAAGCAAAAACCAATTATTTCAAATTGCAGCTAGTTCACAAGAGAATTAAAGGACCAAATTTAGCAGTAAAACGTGACGACTACTCAATAGAAAATGAATAAAAATCCTTACTGTTACAATAGGGTTAATCATTTTTCACAATATCACTTTTTAGTTTTTACTGTATTTTTGATTAAATAAATGCAGCCTTTGTGAGCATAAGAGACTTTCTTCAAAAAATATTAAAAAGGTTTTCTTAGCCCAAACATTTGAACGGTAGTGTATATATCATACTATTTGGTCATGTTTTATATGTTTCAATTTATCACTTTATATGTTTGTGTTAATATATTTTCCAGGTAATCTCCCAGATGTATCCAAAGGCACACATGTGATTGTTCCTTTGGTTGAAGATCTGCAGGATGCCTGCTGGGAGGCCAAGATAGTTGAGCAGAAAGGCAAAAGAATAAAACTTTCTGTTAACTCTCCACCAAATGCTGCTATTGGCAAATACAAGTTTTGTGTTGCAACATCTTCCCCAACGGGCGAGGCCATGTCCCCATACAGTCCCAACAACGACATCTACATGCTCTTCAACCCCTGGTGTGAAGGTACAAACAAGGGTGGGGTGAGAGACAGGGAATACAAAAAAAAAACAAAAACAAGTTATTGTGTGAAGACTTGTGACAGTTAACTGTAAATCTGTTAGATACCTTTTTTTTAATATTAAATTAATCTAGCGTAATCTAGCTTGTTTTAAACACATCAATTGTCTGTATCCTGCCAAAAAATGAGAATTATGTCCAGTCCCAATTCAGAGATGTTAATTATTATAATTTTTACAAAATCTATTATACTGATATTTAATTCATTTAACTTATTATAATCGCCACTAGCAATGTCTCCCTTATTTAGCTCACTCCATAAAGTATGACAACAAAAATATAGCAGTCGTTTAAATAGTGGCATCCATTATTTGGACAAAATTACTAATGAGTAAAGTTAATACAAGTACATGAATAAAATAACAAATAGATCATTCCTTGTAAAAAAAAAAAAAAAGTAAATTAAAAAGTAGGAGAAGGAAAAGTTTCAGGGCCTGTTTTGTCCTGTTTTTGGACCACCTTTATATTGTGTTTTCAGTTCAGTACACTCTAAAGAAATCATTCCAAGACGCTGAATCATGCCGTTTCTCTTTCTCTCCTAGATGACTCAGTGTACATGGACAATAAGGAAGAGAGGAATGAGTATGTTTTAAATGACATGGGTATAATCTATTATGGAACTGACAGCCAGATCGGAGACAGGCCGTGGAATTTTGGCCAGGTCAGAGAAAGCTATCCATCCACATCTAGTGTTTTAATAAAAAGGGACTTACTAAATAGATTTCTTCATGGCTTTACCGTGAAAATTAGATCCAAATATCCAAAAGATTATATGAAAATGTAAGGTTTGCTCCTTCCTTGTGTTATAGTTTGATAAGGGCATTCTTCCTGCATGTCTGTTCTTGCTGGAGCGCAGTGGAGCCCCAGCTTCAGGATGTGGAGATCCTATTAATGTTGTCAGGATTTTGTCTGCAATGGTGAGTTGAATGCTCCTATTAAAGGGGTCATATTATTATTATGACACATTAATATTAATCTAATTAATATGTGTTTCATCATGAAACTCTAAATGGTGCCATTACGTGCAGTTTGCTAGTAATCACATCATTTACTACATGGCACAACTGTGCTTGCTTGCTCAATATTTAAATAGTCTGGTTTAGTGTGCTCACTGTAAGCTGGACCTGCTGCATGATCCTGGAGTCCCGATGTCCTGCAGAGTTTAGCTCCAACCCTAATCAAACACACCTGAACAAGCTAATCTAGGTCTTCAGGATTACTAGGGCTACAGGCAGGTGAGCTAAACTCTGCAGGACATCGGCACTCCAGGACTGACGTTGCCTACCCCTGGTGTAGAGTTTCTCTGAAACGCTCTACCTCCCCCAGCTCCACCCGTCTACATCTGTTACTGGATTTATGTATGTCTATTCATGCAGCAGCAGCACAACCTAGGCTACACAGGGCAAGCCTCAGTGCTTAACAAAAATGCTGATTCTGTCATTAATTACTCACCTTCATGTCATTCCAAACATGGCCTTTGTTCATCTTTGGAATACAAGTTAAGATATTTTTGATTAAATCTGAGAGCTGTCTAACCCTGCATGGACAACAACGCAACTGACATGTTCAAGGCCCAAAAAGTAGTAAGGGCATCATTAAAATAGTCGGTGAGACATCAGTGGTTCAACAATAATAACTATCAGGGGATACAATACAGAATTATATCAACCTATACATGCAATATGTTTCAAACCCCAGACTCATATTTTACTAATTTTGTTCATTCTTAAGGTGAACTTTTGCCAGTTTGGTGATTACATTGGTTTTGTACTTGAAAAAAAACACGATACGTGCATATGTGACCGGCTGTATATACATGCTGCATAGTAAACCTTTTAAAAAAGGACTTAGGAATGTCAGCTTTGAAAGAACTCATGACTGAACTATGTAAAGATGCAACCACTTAAATGTCTGAATGCAACAGAAGAATAACTTTTGTGCCACGTTTGACAGATTAACTCTCCTGATGACAACGGTGTGTTGGTGGGTAACTGGTCGGGTACGTACGATAATGGCACGGCCCCCACTTTCTGGAGCGGTAGCAGTGACATTCTGAGACAGTACTATGAAAATGGAGGAACGCCAGTTAGATACGGACAGTGCTGGGTCTTTTCTGGGGTCACCACCTCAGGTATGAATATGCAAATGAGTAAAAACATGTCCATTTGACTTAAGCTTAACACTTAAACCTCTTTCTGTTTTCAGTGATGAGGTGTTTAGGGATTCCAACCCGGTGTGTTACAAACTTCGAATCTGCTCATGACACAGACGTTTCCTTGACAACAGATGTGTATTTAGATGAGAACTACGAGCCGATTGAGGAGCTCAATCAAGATTCTGTCTGGTTAGTTACTTTAGTTGCACAAATCTAAAACATATTCAAACTGGTAAAACATTAGCTTCACAAAAAAATGCAATTACAAACGTCCCTGTCTGCAGGAACTTCCATGTGTGGAATGACTGCTGGATGGCCCGTCCAGACCTACCCGCGGGTATGGGGGGATGGCAAGTAGTAGATGCCACCCCTCAGGAGACCAGTCAGGGTGTTTTCCGCTGCGGTCCCGCTTCTGTCGCAGCTGTCCGCAATGGTCAGGTTTACCTCAAGCATGACACACCATTCGTATTTGCAGAGGTATACTTAAAATATATATATATATATATATATATAAAAAAATTACTATATGATGAGGTCCAAAGAGAGGTG
>JAUMHE010000080.1:2538464-2559086 GCA_032359235.1 Enteromius mattozi
CAGCCACTAGAGGGCACTGCGTCTCTCATACTCACTCTAATTGTCTGATCACCACCAGCTGTCTGTTATCTATCATTAGCTTTAGCCTTTTACTGTATTCTCCAATCTGTTTGTTTCATGTTGCTGCAGTGTTAAATGTTACCCTGTGTCTTGCTCCTCTGGCTCTGATTTTGTTCTGTGGATTTTTGTGTTCTGAACTTCATTAAAACTTGCTGCAAATGGATCTTTTGTTCGAGTGTTCATGACAGAATGCTTCAGCCAGTGCAAGATCCAGCAGTTTTTCCTTTATTTTTCTTTTTTCCCTTCTGGCCTCATGGAGTTTCAGATTTCTCCTCCCTCCGTGGTGAAGGAGCGAGTGGCTAGGCTGCAACAACTGTTGTCCCAACATCAACTGGGAGAGAAAGATGAGGGCTATGAAGATGAGGCTCCCAAGGAATTCTTCAACTCATGACTGGATGATGTTTTTTCAGAACCCTTCCGTAGAGACCTTCCTACCAATTCTGACCTTGTGACTTCTACTGAAAAGTGAAGGGCAAGAAGAAGAGCAGCTAGACAGTGTCCGGTGGTCCTGGAGGACCCGACTCTGGGGGTCTCTAGTCTGGGGTTCCTGAAGGACCCTAATCAGGTGGTTCCAGAAGTGGAGCAATAATTTGAGCTTTAGCCTGGTTTAATAGCATTTATATATATACAAATGTCTTTGGTGAAATTAAGCTGTAAAATAAATAGGTTATCCCTTTCAATGCAATGGGTTTTGAAAGATATCAACAAAAACAAGCAAAAAAACCTTTAAAGGTGATTTTCACAGGTTTTCAGTTTTCAGACCATAATTCAAATGGCTCATTTGGGTCACTGTGACTAATTTTGCTGGATCAGGTCAAATATACATTCCTCCCCATGTTTTCTTCCTGCTATGTGATTATTATTCATGACCTTTCCAAAGCAGAGCATTTTATTCTAAAGACAAATCCTAGGGTTGTAAATGGACATGTAAAACCATTTCTGGAGATTTTTTGCCCCTATATTAAGCCACATATCTTCAAATAGATATCAGAGAGCAATTTAAAATATGTCAATCCATTTTATGGCACCTTTAATCTTTGTAACTTTAGGGATCATATCTATACAGTAACAGCATGTAACACTCAAAAGAGAAAGGACAATTTTAAATTACATCATATGACTCCTTTAATATGTTTTTCTTTGGTTGGTACCTGAGCTCTGCCTGGTTAGTGTTAGGGTGGCATGCTATTCAGACTGTCAAAATAAATACCTATCAGTGCTTGAAATTAAAAATTGACAGAAATGTCCATCGCTAGTGTGTAATAAAGTAAATACAACAGATGAATGTCTTTACCCCCATCATCCACTAAATTCACATTAAATATAAAGTCAGTCGTATTAAAACTATGTTATGCCATGACACACATATCTGTTACGTAAGGGATAATGTACACCCAGCAGGTTGTGGCCCTTCAGTCTTATACATCAAGCCGATAAGCCTGGTGGGCTTTATTCTGCGATAACAGGCTGCTGGATGTACATATCCCGCTTATTACACGGCCACAATTCTTGCCACAATAATAAATAATTAAAGTTAAGTTAACAAACTTTGGAATGTGGTGACTGACCAATCAGAATCGAGTATTAATAATAATATTAAAATATAAATTAATTATTCATATTTTCACCATGTAAATAGGGTCTGGGGTTTATGTTATATCCCAAGTATAACATAAGAGTTTGTGTAAATGAGACAGGGAGTGCACTCGCATTGCACAAAATATCATGACCCTGCCCTGACCATCTTGTCTGTGTTGTCTTTGTTTAAACTGGCAAATGGAGTTGTTTTTATTATTTATTTCATAATGATATTTCCCCCATTTTAAATTCTTATTATCCAGTGAAAGGTTAGATTTTTGTAAAAAAAATTTAATGATGCAGATTAATTTTCACAGACTTCTTTGATCATATTTACCAAAGGTGCCAATGTATTTGGCCATGCCTGTATTTAAGAGATGTAAATTACATACATTTATTTAAGACGCTTTAATAGGCTATAGATGAGAAATAATATAAATAAAAACAGGTATTTTTAAGCCTGAGTCTAATATTAAGACAAAATATTCAGTATCTACACCATCAAATTATGGTGATGGGAAAGTGTGTGATTTGCAGCGCATTATTAACAAAAAGTCAAACATGATAATAGATCCACAACATTGGTAATTCTCACTCATATACAGTAAACACGAGTGTGGTTCTCTTTGCTTGGAAACAGCTGGATCAGATTCCATCATGCTGTGTCACACACCTGAACATTCCATGATGTCACAAAGAACACTGCCTGTGCATTCAGACACAGTTCATAAATGTGATTCAGCTGTACTGATGAACAGTGACAACAAAATTATGGGAATAATGGGAATTTTGCACAAACTAATATCAGTGTGCCGTTGGGTAAGTAGCCAACCTAACCTAAATCACCAAGTTGTGATCTGGCAACTGACAATTAATCTTCATAATTCATATTCATTCATAAAAAAAAGAAAAAATAATAATTTTGCCCTTTTTTTGTGGACATTTTCATGACTGTAACGAACGTATGAATGTTGTCCTACACACAGACATATTATTTAGTATAAATACATAGTATAAATACCCTAAAATGCTATTTTTTTATTATATTAATACAAAAACAAACAAACAAACAGAGCCAAACAGAGAATGGCTTTTACAGATGCAAAACAAAATCTTCATGGTCCTAAACACAGAGCTCCTTTTCTATATGCTTTTCTCCTTACTTCATTTATTGGGTTTTTAGGGTGAAATATGATATTTATTTGATCACATACCAAGCCTAAGTTTGAACTACTGTCACTTCTTTACAGACTAAAAGTGATGATACAGACTCCTATACACTACCATCAAAGTTCAAGTGCGTATTTGGCCTCCACCTTGTTTTTCTGAAGAAATGGGGACAAATGCGACAGGGCGTTCCTGTGGTGCTCCTACACATGGTGGAGTTTTTGGAACAATATGGTAAGAGAAGTGTTTTAGAAAGTGTTCTTTTCAGAGTAGTTACTTTTAAATTGTTAAATATATGCTGGGGTTATTTGTACCGTTCAAATTCATGCATGTGTGTGTGTGTTTAGGTCTCCAACATAGGGAATTATTCCGTGTCAGTGGACAAGAGGCACGGCTCGATGAGTTAAAGAAAAGTCTGAATGATGGCGAGTTTCAGTCTTTTCGCAGCGATGATGTCCATGCTGTGGCCTCTCTGCTGATTCTCTTCCTGAGAGAACTGCCCAGTGGACTCATCCCATGGTGGAGTACCAGACAACTCTTGAGAGTCTATACTAGTACGTTCCCTCGCCAGAGTATTTCTGTCTGCCTACACCTCCAAATGTCCAAATCGTTCCAATCGTGTTTTGATTCTTTACTCTATCATGCAGAAACCAAAGGGAAGGCTTTGGAACTCAAGCGTGCAAAGAAGGCCCTGGAGAGTTTCGCACCTGAAATCTTCAACCTCCTGTGCTTGCTTATTCACTTCCTGTCTCGAGTAGCTGCTCATAGTCATATCAACCATATGACTTCAGCAGATTTGTCTGAAATTTTTGGACCCTGCATCTTTGAGTGAGTATTTGAGTGGTTATATTATACGTGAAGCTTCAGACTTTTGTGAATCATTTGTTTTGAACCAGCGGGTATCAAACTGCCACAGTCTTGTAATTTCTTAGATTGCAATGAATTAATGGACTTAGTATTCTCCTCTAAGTTTATGGTTCCAACAAGTTCTGGAACTACAAGAGAATCAAGACAAAAGTCAATACGCCCAAGAATTTGGTTCATTTCTGAAATGCTTCACAGTGCCACTGGTTTGATGCTAGTGTCTCTGGCTTTTACCTGATCTCAGATCAGTTTTATAAATCTGTAGAGATTTTTAATGACACATTTAAGGAAGAGTTGTAGTTAGTTTTCTCTCACTCACCAAAATAATCCCTCAAATGTAATAAAACAACACATTTTATACAGACAGTTCATGTTTAATTGTACTACATTATTTGTAAATTGCATTAAATAGATTACACGTTCAATAAAACATTTATAGCTGGTTTGTAAAAGGCATTTTTGCATGTTTGGCCAGAGATTTCCTTGCATTCATGCAGTTTTCACCAGCATGTGGTGTATCTTACAAAGCAAGTTTTGATATGTTTAATTTCTCCCATCACTGCTAGCCTACGCTCTTTTGTATTTGTCAGTCGAATAAGGAAGAAGATACCATGTTTTGTTAATGAATTGTTTTGAGTTGAGCATAAATTAGCTTTTTGAAAACACAGAACAGCTCTTGTGAAAATCCACCTTCAATGTGTTTATTTGCTGTATTTGCAGTGTTTGCCACAGCCGCATCAAACAAGTGGAAGAACAGCTGTGTATTTATCTTACACAGCAGCTAATAGACAACGTCACCTTCCTGCTCCCGAACACGTACCCTCCCAAATACAGTGCCGGTGACTGCCCTCCATCACCCTCTTCTGCTTCTCTGAGTGTGGGAGCAGCCCACGGGTCACTGTTATCTGACTTCAGCTATCTCTCTGTCATCTGGTGAAAGGCCTACTTCAGAAGCAGCACTGTACAACAAATCAGAAGCACAGACATTCTTTGCCCAGAAAAAATTACCTCCAAGACATTACAAAAATAAATAAATGAATAAAATAACATCAGTGAAGATTGCTTATTGGATTATTAATAGATTATTATAAAAGACTGATTATTATTGATACTGTCCTTTCAATCCAACATTAGTCGCATCGGGCTACAAAAGCTGGCAAGTGATGTTCTTGAAATTGATTTTTGAAGACAAGTGAATTTGTACACAAACCCTATTTTGATGCCTGTAGAAACTTTATTAGAATGTTTTTTTATTAAAGCACAAGTTTTGAATTGTAGTAACTCACATAATATTTATTAGCTTAACTATTAGCTATATTATTATTAACTATATCTGGTCATCAGTGAGAAACTGTGATTGCTATCCGCCTCAGCGATGAGAAAAGTACAGATATCACGTGACCTCGCTGCTCGAAGCGCCTTTAGCTCTTTTCATGAACGACTTCGTTTGTATCCTAACAGAGAGAAAGTTTTACGCAGTGCATGTGCACCTAGCGCCGCCCTTCGCCACCGTACCGCTCCTACACCCTCCAGCTTTCCTCAGAGCCGCCGCGTTGGGAACGCTTTGTGAACTGAACGCCAAGCTGCGTTCAGACATGCGCAGACAGGAATGACACTGCAGAACGGGCGTGGTTTGAATCTAATCCAACAACAAAATCCCGTACAATAACAAAACCGTTCCAATACCAGCACCAGCCGTAAATTACTATAAACGCTTCGCGAGCGACAGCGGCGGACCGAGCATGTCTGCACACGGTACAAGTGCATCTCTTTATAATTCACATTAAACGCTTCACGGGATATTGACACGGAATAACACATCAAATTAGGCGTTCCTGGTTATTACTTTATAACGTTTTCCTCGCTTTTAGCTTCCTACTCGCTGTGCGTTTATGCATCGCACCGTTCTCGTTTACTCCGAAGTGAACAATCAAGAGAGAACGGAAGTGACGGATGTCAGCTGTTTTGAGGAACGCTTTGCATAGTCTGTCAAACACTAGATAGCATTGACATGGTCTCAGAAGAGACTTTAACTATCATGCACACGCCTAAAATCAGGTCTGTTGTATTAACCGTGGCGTTCTGTGACTGCACCATAATTGACAGCATGAGATGTCAAATTGTTATTTATGGTAGCTACATGATAATTAGTATTGTATGGTGTTTCTATGCTAGTCCATTGTCTACTAGTCCAGCTGAATTAATTTGAAATTATTTGTAACATTGTCTACTGACACTTCTTCTTCTTTTTTTATCAATTTAGTGTCCTTACTGAATGAAAGTATTAATATAACTATTTATCTAGATAGACCTCTATACCTCGTTTGTATGTAGTTATCTCAACTAAACAGCTTTGGCACAGTAAATAACATCAACAGATACCCATGGTTTCTGCCTCCAGGTAACAGGGAGAGCAGTGTTTTTGGCGGTTTGAAGGCGGTAGAAGAGGACAGCCTAGAGAGCATGGACAGTGACAGCCCCCCGCTGCTGAGATCCAGTCCCCTCAGTGACAGTATGGTAGAGTATCACACAGTACACAATACAACAGGGATTGTACACAGTCCATCTGTGACGGTCCGTTTAATACATATTACATGTAAATATTTACATGCAAAAACAATTTATATAGTAAACAGTCAATTCAAATGTTCTCACAAGTTGTTGTTTTCTTTATAAAAGTCTTTTTACTCTCTAATAAGAAAGTAACGTGGGTGTAGTTTTGTTGGTAATTTGACAGAGCAAATGCAGGCATGGAATGGTTAATGCTGTCTGTTTTTTGTTTTTTTCGCTAGATGTCTGAGGCGAATGATGAAGTTCTTATTAATGAAGTCACGCATGAAATGCCACATGATGAGGTGATGCTCCTCACAAACATAAACGCATATTAGCTTCAATAATCTGCCATAATATCTTGATTTTATTTTTGACAACTTTGTTGTTGTGCTTGAAGGCAGAGAGTGTCATTTCCACTGAAATATACGGAGCTGACTTGCAAAGAACTCTGGGAGAGATTCTAGCATACTGTCAGGTATGAGGCAGTTGATCTGCCTGTTATTGTGAACATTGAGTTATGTTTTTTTGCACTAAAACAAAGTATGAGATTTACAGTCAGGTTTGGGTGTTCAGGTTACATATGGAGCCATTCTGAAGCTCGATGAGAAGTTTGAGATGCTCCAGGCCAAAGTAGCAAGCATCCAGAACAGTCTTCAGAGTCCAGCTGTCCACTCGCAGGTGAAAATAACAACACTCACAATTAACCCTTACATGTGCTGTATGGGTCAGACTGCCTTTTTTATTATTTTGTACTGTTCTCTGAGGTCCCCTTATAATGTTATCAAAATTTTTACATTGAAAAACATCATAATTGAAAAGTATTAGGCTATTATTTGTCCTGTTTTTAACACCGCTCATCAAAACACTGTTTGAATAGGTGTGGAGGACTGCAGAACACCTACCTCTGTGATTGGCTAATAGTGCGTGTTTGACAGCCTACATGCTTCACAGATAGATACAGCTGTGATGTAGGTCAAAAACACATGAATACTCAGTACATATCAAACTCAGTTTACCAGACTGAACAATAGTGATTTAATTGATTAAAACAGACACACTTGTGTGTTGCGTTACATTATTAATTAATTAATTACATTATTATACAAATTCAAAATGTTAAGTTTCATTGTTATGAAACGGTTACATTTTTAGTTCCATAAACAAGACGTTGAGTAGTCATATAATTGGTTACTTACATTTTAGACACAGCATTGACTGTTTTGTTCTGTTTTACAAACTAAAATAGTTCCAAAGAAAGATCACAGAAGTATAGTGCAATCTCCAGTCAACATGCAGCTGTGTTGTTTACTGAATTAAACCATTTTAAGACTAATGAGAAGGTTTTGAGTTTTAAAGCTTTTTTAAATTTAATAATACATTTTTTTATAATTATAAACAATAATTAATATTTGAATATCTAATTTGGCTGTATTCTATTTAATGCATGCAAATGAAAATATTATTATATAGATAGTGTGATTGTCATTAATATATGACCACATCAGTTGAATACTGTGTTTTTTTTAAGCTTTAGTTAAGAGCTTCATACTAAACTAAATGAAAATGAGAAATGAGAAAATGAAGATGGTCATTAATGACTCACCCTCATGTCGTTCTAAACCCATAAGACCTTTGTTCATCTTCGAAACACAAATTATGGTATTTTTTTGATGATATCAGAGAGGCATCTAACCCTTTAAAGCTTATAATTTTTTTATTTAATAAAAAATATTTTTTAATGATTTTAGTGTTCGTAAACTATAACTTAGCATCTAAGAAAAAAAAGCAGTTTTTACCATCATTGAACTTTCTCTTCACTGTCTGTCATTTTAGAGGATGTATTTGTCATCCAGCTACAGAGACAGCTGCCAGGCCAAGTCTGAAACCTTGATGGGTTCTGAAGCGTCGATGCCCCACCTCGTTCATATTTCCTCTACGTCTCCTCTTCCATCTGTGGAGAGCAGGAAACCTCCTACACTCTCCCCCGGCCCAGAGGTGCCCAGCCCTCCTCCACTTGTTATCCAGAGCCAGTCACACAACTCAGTCAAGCCCACGGCACCAACACACACAACACAAGAAGCTTTCAGCAGGAATAAGATGAGTCTAATGCAGCATCTTGAGAGAATGAAGAGACCAGCTGAAATAAGCTCAGAGATCAGTGATCCAGCTTCAACTGCAGATCTGACCAATACGAGTAAGAGAGTGCTGTTCCTTTAAAACAAGACAAATTTACTTGGTTGGGAAGAATAACATCATAATCTTGCTTTTAGAGAGTATAGTTAAGGATAAAGCAATAATTTGAATTAAAATGTAATCACACTAAGGCCATTTAAGATGAAGATGAGATTGTTTCTTTATGGGAAAAGATTTGGAGAATTGTAGCAGTATATGGGTGCTGTCAGAATGAGAGTCTAAACAGCTGATAAAAACATCACAATATTAAGAAACAAACAGACATTTTAACTTTAAACTTCTGCAAACTTAAGAAAGTGACGCAATGCTGTTTTTCTCCAAATCCGATGAGAAACAAAGAAACAAACTTATCTATATCTTGGATGTCCTGAAGGCAAGGACATTTTCAGCTAATTTTCATCTGTGAAGTTCAAAACTCCCTAAATTGCTAGTGAATGATTTAATTCCAGAACAATAATCTTTCTGCTCCTGTAGGTTGTCTGGGCAGCTCTGACAGGAAGGTGTTCCTCTCTAACTGTATCCTACAGAGGGCTGGTAAAATGGCACGACCCAGCGCGGCAGTGCGGTACCTGTCCAGAAACATCTTCACAGCGGAGGAACTCTCTCAAAGCAGCACCACTGGAAACACAAAGAGACGCCTAAAGAGGCTCGACCCTAACAAGATCGGTGCCATCAGAGGTCAGCTGCACAGATATTTGAGAAATGGATCCTTCTCTCTATGATGTGCCTTGTCTGTTGTTTTCACACCTTTAAAAATATTGATTTAAATTTAAGAAAACCTTAAGCTTTTCTCAGAACTGGCAGTGTGTTTTAACAATGCGTGGATCTTCACAGAGTGGGCGGTAAAGAGATATCCAAAATTTGACCTTCGTGAGAAAGGCAAAGACTGGAAAATGTGTCTGTCTGTAGTCAACTCAACGGCCCGCTACTATCGGTTCATGGACAAGACACGTAAAGTAAGAATAAGTAACACTTTTGTAACTTTTGCAAAGACAGGTTCATCACACACCAATACTCTCATAACACTAAACTACACTGTACAACTTCCCACCACTCAACAACAGTTTTATATGCAGCACTTCTACTGCATTAGTGGTTATTTCCGTCTCTTTCCCCCAAATGCATGGACCCTGTTGATTTTTGTCCACACTTATGTTTATCTATTATTATTATGGGCCAAGCACTGAAGGTGTGATCGCACCTAGTGCATCCACTGGCATTCTTTAGTTTTTTTCTTCTTTTTCTGCTATATTGAGTATACAACCACTTGTATAAACAGAAAAGTTTAAATTTGGCACACTGATATAGCACAGTCTCAACAATAACCAACAAATTGGAAGTCTCTAACTCAAACTCTGTAGCACCACCACTTTTCCAAAGTTTCACTCATGTTTATGCTAATAACATTTTAACTGTAATGCCCGTATTGTACTGAAATGTAATGGTTTTAATAGATTCCTTGGATCATGCAGAGAACATCCATACCAATTATGCCATAATTGGATAAAATTCCTTTTCGCCATTTATATATATATATTAAAAGCCTACTTTTTCAAACTCCTGATGAGATATGATGCCAGACTAAGGATCTGTATCTCTGCAAAGCTTCGACATATTGTGCCATTGTCACCTCACACAGAACACATCAATTTGATAAAATCGCCACCTATTGGCCAAACATGATAAGCCATTAAATCATTAATAGAGGTTGTATTTATGATTTCAGCCATTTCAATTGCAATCATCCTAAAATTGCTTTAATTACTCATTGTTTCAGTTGGTCTGATGCTCCATGCCATGCTTAGCCGCTGGAGTGCTGAATTGCTACTTACAGTTATATTTATTATTGATTTTCTGCCTGTTTCAAGCAAAAGTGTTCTCTACAAAGTAAGTTTGAGTTCATTATATCTGTATTGGGTACCTGATGTTATAAGAACTGACAACAGTGTCTAATACACTATTATTTATCCTATTTACAATTTTTTTTCTTTTTGCATTTTGTTCATTCATTTACTTGACAACTCCACATTTTAGTAAAAAAAAAAGTTAAAATGCAAAGTTTGTCAAATAAAATAAATCATTCAATATTTGTCTTGGAACAGTATTTGTTAGTAAAACTTAAGATATGTTTCCTTTACAGCTGAAGGTAAAGGAAAGAGCAAACCTTGAGAACAGGGCAGACTCAGCGCCTACAGCTTGTGCAGCAGCAGCAGAGATTGATGTTGAACTGTCTGACAGCGACACGGAGCAGAAACAGCAGGAAACAATAATGAGACACTTCACAGAAGATCACAACATGCCCACAGACTGGGAATCAAACAACGGTCAGTGCCGACTGAAACATCACATCTGTGAAAGACGTGTACTTCCCTTTATAGGGCTGGGCTTGGAGGTCAAGAGGTCATGAATTTGAATCTTGCTTGATTGACAAATTGCATGCTTGTCAAAAGACATTACGATGGCAATGAGAGTGTTTTTAAGAAATGAATAAATAAAGCTCAACTGAAATTAAAATCATGAAAGTCAATTTTAGGGAAACCAATCTACCCACATAAAAAGAAGACCCTTCTTTTTATGTGGGTGGATTGACAAGCATGCAAGATGCACAGCATATCTGTGACCCTGGAGCACAAAACCAGTCAGGTATATTTGTAGCAATAGCCATCAATACATTTTATGGATCAAAACCATCGATTTTTCCTTTTAAGCCAAAAATCATAAGAGTATTAAGTAAAGATTATGTTCAAATAAGATATTTTGTAAATTTCCTTCCATAAAAATATCAAAACCTAATTTCTGATAAGTAATATATATTGCTAAGGACTTCATATGAACAACTTTAAAAGGCGATTTTTTTTTTCAATATTTTGCACCCTTAGATTACGGATTTTCAAATAGTTGTATCTCTGCTAAATATTGTCCTATCATAAACCATACATCAATGGGGAGCATTATTTATTTAGCTTTTAGATGTGTAATCAATAAAAAAAAAAAAAAATGGTCACATGTATATTTATGCACAGCTTTTGAAAATAATTGTAAATATGTTAGAATTACAAGAAATAAATGCAAAATATTCAATACCACCCAGCCCTACTTTTTTGGATCTGTCCTTAAACAGTATTTACTGTGCCCAGATATTACACTCTTCAAGTCTTATTTTCTTCTTGTTTTTAGTGTATCTCGGCCCCCCTCATCGGGATGTGAAGGTTCCTGAGTTTGCCTTGTCTGCAGCACATCTGCGAACACGTCCTGAACTCATCGCTCGATACCTCATCAAGTTCATCTTCCCAGAGGATGTGCTGGTGCGCAGTAACGTGTACGGCGGCATGCGGCGCGGCATTCAGGCCCTCGACCACAACAAGATCTCCGCACTCCGAGGTGAGATATCTGATCAGTCGGCTACTTTTGCAAAATAGTAACAGGTTGGATTCCCGAGGTTATTTTAAGGACCCGTTCTCTGTTACTGCTCTTCTTCAGAGCACCTGTTGGAGCGTTTTCCCTGGATGAGGCTGGAGGAAGATGGAAGTGACTGGAAGGTTTGCGTGGGTGCTATAAACAGCACCATCCGCAAGTTTCGATATGAGCGCAAGATGGGCATCAAGAGAGGGATACGCTAGCGCTGAGTGTCTGATTAAAAACTGCTCTGTGATACGAAGGTGAAACCTACTCTCTAGTACTAGTGCTGTCAAACTATTAAATCGCATCCAAAATAAAAGTTTTTGTTTACATAATGAGTGTGTACTTTGTGTGTGTATATATATATATATATATACACACACACACATAAATTTTTTACAAAAATAGCAACGTACATACATGTAATTGTTTTCAATACATATACATTGTATGTGTTTATATACACATAATAAACAATACACATGGATGCGATTAATCATTTGACAGTACTTGTTTGTACACAGTGACTGTTTGTGTCAAGAAATGTTTTTCGATTTAATATAGTATTTAATTTTATTTGTGATTTGTACTGGTTCTTACTTTGATACTATTTATAATTTTCAACATGAAATCTGAAAAAGACTTTATTTGGCAATATAAAAATGTACAGTAATTTATAGATGTTTAAACAAAAAATGGTTAATATATGGATTTATTAAGAACAAAAAAAAAGTTAACACATTCAAAACCTTTCTCTCCATTGAAACTTAGCAGCTACAGAAAAGTGAACAAAAGACAACTGTTGTCAAAAAGGAGTCGCACTTCAGTTATAAACACTATCAATTTGACTGAAATGAATAAAACTGGTTACGTTGTTGCACATTGAGTTTCAGATCCTCAAGAGTATGAACGATCATTTCTTGTGTAACCCACCTGAAATAAAGCACAGTAGCACTGTTGAAGCAGTGTTTTTGGCTCTTAAACTACTGAATGAAGACAAAACATTTTGCAGGTAAAATAAGAGCTAGCAGAAAACTAGCGGGTCTTGTGGAGAAACGCACCTCTGTTGGCAGATGTAGTGTTTTTTCAGCTTGTTTCTTGAGGTCCTTGGTGATGTTGTTTATCACTCCTAAACACTGTGCCCACGTCACGCCCCTCACACCGACATCAAACTGTGGGTACATCTCAGCAAGGAACTCTGAATGCACATACAGGACAAAAAACAAAACAAAACTATAAAATACATCTAGGCCATTTAGTAATGGTAATGGAAAACAAATCAAATCTGGGACTAAAAAGACCTGATTTACATATTCTCTCTAATTTCTGCCGTTCGTGCATCGAGGCATAAAAAGAAACAAACAAAAACTAAAAAAAAAACATATTAAATCCTTTAGGAAGCAATGATTAAAGTGCCCCTATTATGGATTTTTGAAAATGTTGATGTCAACATGAAACATTATCATATTGCATATAGCATATTGTTGTGCATTGGTGTGAATGAAAATGTAAATTTATTCTTCACCACTAGGTGCGGCTTTTGGGGCGATAAAAACAACGTTTTGTAGAAAGTTTGTAACCAGGCTGTTTTGGGTCACCATTGACTTCCACAGTGTTTTTTTCCTAATATGGTGACCCAAAACAGCCTGGTTACAAACTTTCTTCAAAATATTTTCCTTTGTTTTTGGCAGAAAAAAAGAAAGACAGGTTTGGAAATACTCTAGGGTGAGTAAATGATGACAGAATTTTCATTTTTGGGTGAACTATTCCTTTAGGTTTCATGAACCATTTTCTTGTTCAGCATCTTTTATTACGGACTGTTATGTGAAGAAAAAATATTAGGCTGCGTCCTCATGAAAACAGGTATTTTTTTGAAATCAGAGTTTTTTCTTCTTCCATTTTTAAAACAATCTCCATCCACATGAAAATGCAAACGCATGCTTTTAAGCAATGTTACAGGCATACCAAACCAACAGGTAGCAATATAATCTGGCCATTCAGCAGCCTGAAAATGTTTCCAGTAGGCAGAGATAACAGAGCATGCTCCGACGTCACAAGCGAATTATTATTATTTTAAATACCCTGGCAGGAGTTTTTAAAAATGTTCAGTTTCAGTGACCTGGTGCAGCGCTTGCATATGGACGAATGGCCAAACCACACAGAAAAAGCTGCAGTTTTGAAAATAACCGTGTTCCTGTGGACAGGGCCTTAGTTTGATGGCCTATTCTGTAGCCAACCCCAGAGATCCACCTCAGTCCCTAACTTGTACTTGAAGAGACTGTATTTACCTCGAAGGGCTTCTATTTTGTTGGGGTCGAGTTGCTGGATGCCTTTTGCAGGGTTTCCTGTGATGGCACTGCAGGACAGTGTGCTGATGGGGAAGAGAGCGTGAAGCACAGGCCCGACAGCCTTCTGGGGCTCCACCTCCTTAAACACCTCCTTGTACACGGACTGCGGGATCCACACTTTCCTCAAGGCGCTTCCGATCATGACTGAGGACAGAAGAGAATTTACCAATCCATGTCATACAACACTGGTTATCATAGAGTGTGTGTTTGCCATACATAAAATGTAATTTTGTGGCAAATCATGGAAATGAGCTGTCGTTTTTATCATATTGATTACTATATTCATTTGTTTGGCCAGTGTCATTGTGGGTTTTGGTTATTTTGCTGTTGTAAGACCTTCAAGATAATAGAAACCATTTGGCGAAGTGATATGGAACTGTGATGCGGCCTGGAACTACGTTCTCTGTGTGGTTCCCTGAAAATAACTGCACACTATATAACATTCTTCAGCCAATCAGATTCAAGCATTCAACGGCCCCGTAGTATAAATATACAGTGCATAAATATTTCAATACAGTAAAGTAAAAAATGTGGGAGGCATAGATTGTCATTACATAAAGGTATGACCTCAATTTATATATATTAAGTCAGCGTCTACAGTGTAATTTACATGAAGCAGTTTATTTGGCAGGATTTTTGAACCTTTTCACAACATGGCAAGATACTTCAGGTGGAGTTGGAAATTTAATTACAAATTCCAAGCACATGAATGACTAAGTCATATTTACAATTGGGAAATATAGAATTCTAATACATGAGTTGAGCCGAGCTCTGATGTTGGATCAGCAGCGTGTCAATTTGAAACACTGATTTAAAATATAGCAATAATACAGTCAAACATCTTTCACAGTTTGCTTTACATTTACTTGTGATATCTTGGATAAATAAGTGATATAAATTCATTATTTTTACAATTTGGAATAATTCTATGCATATAAACAGCCTTTTATTAGAGTAGTGTGTCTGATAATAAGAGTGTTTAATGAAATTAAGGCTATAATCGAAGGAAGATTTGGAGTTGGGATAAAAATAACTTTTTTAAAAAGCTGATTATCATCAGATGTTTCTAAAATGTTTATATTCTGAGGCAGATTGCCAGCAACAGCCATTCTGTTCTTAGTGACTTAATAGTCCTTTTCTTCACTATTCCTAATGTTTCACAGATTTAGGAGCTAATTTTAGTTTTGTGAAACACTCTCAGAGAAAACTTAGAGAAAAAAAAAGAGTCCTAACTAGGACTGAAACGCCCATTATTTATATGATTTTCTCCTAAATCTGCAAGTTATGGGCTACTTTATGTTTTGTGAATATGGGCCCAGGTTTCCAAATAGTATATATACAGTATATATAAAAAGTAGTAGTGTAGTGGACAGCACATTCCAGGGCCCAGTTTATGGCGGGGCCCCCCTCTGACCACAATAATAGGAATATAGGTTTGCTACATTTTGGAAGACGACCTTTGGTACAGAGCCCGGTAAGGACAGTGCTTCTAATTGGCTAAAATGTAGTTTCTGCCCTTCACCCACCAACATACTGACTCCTAGGGTTTTGACCTTTGACTGCCATATGAACTCTTTAGAACCTCTGGATACAGCAGCAGTGGGTGAAACAAAGAGAGATCACAAAGTTTTTATTGGTTATTCCTTTGTGATATCAGACAATCCTATTTATATCATGCTGTCTATATCCTACCTCTGTTGTCAGCCTGAACAAGTGTGGCCTCTTTACTGCTGGGTATGTTTTCCAGTTCAACTTTCTCCCTGTCCACCTGAGCAAAGGCTTGCTTTCTTTTCTGCTGACACTTCGAGCCTGTGTTAGTCGGAGAGGCTTTCTTCATGACCTGAGACTGTGGGTCATCTGTGGGTGCGGTGCAGACCTCATCTCCACTGGGCTGTGACATGACTGAAGCAGGATCAGGAGTCTGAGACTGATGCTGGGATCGGCTCGGACGCCCCCGGCGGCCTCGTCCTCGTCCCCTGCCCCTCCCTCGTCCACCGCCAGGAGGTTTACCAGGCTGTAGGCTGCTGGCGTCAGCTTGCTGGAGATCTGCCCTGTCCAGCCCTCGTTTCCAGGGAGGAATCCAGCGTGGGTTTCTCTGGACCGGTGGACCAAGTCTCTGGGCCAAAGACAAGGAGAGCTGCCTTTCTTCAACACGCAGAGATGCCCGCCTCTGAGAGATACGGGATACATTATTACTAGGGCTGTCAAAAATTTTATTTTATTTTTTTATAAACTAACATGTTATAATACACAGTTAATAAAGCATCCATTTTTCTTTTGTTCTTTAATGGACACAAAATTATTATTAAAAAAAAAAAAAAACTTTTTGGTGAGTTACCTCATAAATGCAGTCTAAAATAAGTTCATAAATAATTGTAAAGAGTTGGGAGAAAATTGTATGTGTGTCAAATCTGCATCATGTGTGTCACAACTTAAAGAGACTGCTTAGGTCATTGATGTAAATTAAAAACCAAAGAAAAAGTGAAATCATGATCATGAAAACTGATCATGGCTGATCGTTGCTTAAATAAATATTCACCTGTATTCAATTTATAGTTTATTCCTATACAACTTAGTTTGTGAAGATTATTTTAGGTTTTTAAAGACTATTGTAAAAAAAGAAAAAAAACTAATAATAATAAATAAATTATTTCAGTTACACTGTAACATTGAATGGCTATAATTAAGGACAAAATGCATTTAAAAGAGCCATCAGCAGCAGTATTGTTTTCTATGACAATGGCCTTCATTAATAACCTCCTATGTAAAAAGATGACATTAAACATGCTTTATGTTGTCTCATACATAATTGAGATTTGATGTGAAATTATTACACTATAAATATATCTATATGCGGTTAAATTAGTATGTTTCTTGACAGCACCAATTACCAGCTTTCATTACACCAGTTCTAATGAACAATAGGTTAGAAAAAACTCCTTTCGGCCACATTATACAAGTCTACTTTAAAGTAATACAAAATCCAAAGATCAAGAGGAGAGAAAAGACAATATTAACTGATCACAGATTTTGACTCGTACTGTACTGAAAGTTATCTTGTGCATTATCTGTATCTTTAGTCAATGTATCGATAACTTTGGTCAAGTTTACTTATTACAGAAATCTAGTGGATTGGCGAGCCACCAAAACTACTGCTCAGCCAAATACAGCAAAATCCAACAATAATAAACTGGAAGGACATCTATTGTCTACTTTTGTCCTCTAGTCACTTTCTTGTCTTGAACCATCACTACATTATGTTATAATCTTAACTGTTTCTGGTGAGACCAAATTAATTCAATCAACAATAAACAGAGATAAATGGTTTATGGACAAACCTTTGGACCATTCTTCTGGTTCATTTCATATAACAGCTTTAAGAGAAGAGAATATTTTTTAAAATCTCATCACCATTCTTGGCAATAGCAGTGATACATTCTGACATGTGCGTGCATGAATTGGGTTGATTGTGTCGACTGGCTCTGGGTCATCCTGGATCAGCCCTTGATCAGTAAGTTTAAAGGTCAGTACCTCGTTTGACATCTGTCTGTCAATCTTCTGTTCAAGCCTCTGCACTGCTGCATGCAGGAACTGAAAGGTAACAAACAAGCCACTGAAATCAACCATCATTCCATTGATACTATTGTATTTTCATTCACAGCATTAAACTGGTATATTATTAAGACCTAGAGTCTGATCGGACATGCACAGAAGCTCTTACCCTACAATGGTTCAGGACCTCAAGTAGTATATTCTGCTGATCCTCCCCGACGACAGATGTGCTCTGATTTAGAAAATAATTAAGACATTAAGGAAAAAGAAACTGGATCTGCGGAATAGCTGAATGGTAAACTGTGTAATTTATGCATAGAACAGATACATAGATCAACTGAGGTAACATTGACTATCAACTTCAAGTATTATAGACTGAGCAATACCTGTACTGGTGCATTTGGGAAAACAGGAGGCTCCGTGGCAGCTAAAGGGCTGATTGCTGTGTCCAGTCCAGACGTCTCTACAGGACCTCGGGCTGAATCAGACGGAGGGGCAGCTTGGTAAAATGTGTGATTCTCAGACGGGAGTCCGACATTCACCTCCTATGGAAGAGAATGATTGTGACTGCAATGAAGATGCACTGTAAAGTCTAATTAGTTGAGCTTACTTCAAAAAAGCATGCAAACTGACCGCCTAAAGAAAGCTAAGCAAAGCGAAACAGGAATAGTATGTTGTACTGACAAACGCTTGGTTAGTATAGTTTAGAGTTCTAGTCACTAAAAAAAGAGCAGAAGGTGGTACTTGATCATTTACTTTAGGTTTACTCAAGACTTACTATAGCTACTCACTGACTCCAAAGTGCATCGTGGCAGAATAAATTATGTAATTGCTTTGTTTTATAGTTGTTTTTATTTGCTGTCAGTAGTAATAACATAACAAAAAAGCTAATAAAATGGTTAGTTACAATTATTAAAAATGAATGAAATTGAATTGTTACCATTGTTGTGATTCACGTGCTGAATGATTAAGTCAGTATGCGACCAATTATTTAAGTATTATATCAACCAAACCAAAAGCTTCTCAAGGGGTTTATAGAAAACAATGAAGTTGTAAAGGATCATTAATACACACACAAAAAGAATACACTTAATTAAAAGAGAGGTTACTTTTAGAAGGTGACCTATCATCTCTACTCTAGCTCTCGGCGAAGGAGGTCGCATCTTTCTCCTCTCCCTCCCCTATCTCTCCCCGCTGGCTCCTCTGTCTCGTGTTAGTTTCTATCTCTGAGACTCTCTTTGCCCTGCTCTTCAAACAAAAAGGAATTATGGATTTGATCAACTGCTCTTTATGAACGCAATTGACACCATCTTCTGGACGAGAAGCCTGGGTTCGGGGGAACCCAACTGTCCTGCAGGAACGTTTGCAGCTGGATACATGATGGACGGGTGGGAGAAGTGGCGCATCGTGTGCCTGGCCGCTCTGTCCCTGGAGGATGTTGAAGATATTTATCTATTCTGAACTTTGATAACAGGGTTTCTGCTGATTGGATTAGGTGGGGCCCTGGGGTATCGACGATTGGTAAAAGCGACCAGTCAAAACCCCACTAAGCTGGCCGGCTGGATTGAAACGCTGAGCAGAGCTGTTAGCACTCAGACTGTGGCTTTGGACCGCAAACTGGAAAACATCCTGGAGAAACTAGCGCCTATGCAACGGGTTTTGGACAGACCTGGAGACCAGTGACGGACATTAGATATCTGCGAAATTGCCAGATATTGATCCAAATTTGGAAAAAAACTACCTTTTCGGCCTCCCCCTCGGGGAAGTAAAACTATGAATCGGTTAGTCTTGGCTAGTAATGTGTTTCGGCTCGCGTGCGCTTTGCGTCTCTGCCAAAAGGTTTCTGTCATCAACGCAAGAGACTCGAGAATGATGTGGATCAGAGAGGAAACTGTTCAGGACTTCAAGTGCAGGTTAGTTTCATCTGTAAATAGGCTGTAGTCTTGTGTTTGTTTACCTAGTTAGAAATTAAACAGTTAGCAGCTCTTAGCTATAGCAGTCAGATTATTAATAATAGTCTACAGTAAACTAAATTACTATCATCACTCAAAATACTGTATGATAAATGACATCATTATCCACTGTAAAGTTACAGTAGCAATTTAACAGACAAATGTTATAAAACATCGTTTTATAATATATTTAGAGGGAGCTAGGGCAAACAACATAACTCTTACAAAAATTCAAACCCAAAACATTACTAGTTAAACCATGGTAAGAACAAATTAACCACGGTTTTGCTACGCTAACCATAGTCTATTTATGTAATGTGTAGAAAAACTAAAAAAATACAACTTCTACTATAATAAACCATAGTTCATTCTGGTGAGAGAAAAATATGACTCATGATGATGCAATAACATGCACAGTATTATGATTGTTCTTTAAAGATATTGTCATACTTCAATTAAAATAAGACTTTTAGGCAATTTAGAAAGTGTAGTTTCATTAAATCTATAGTATTTAAACCATTATAAGATAGAACAACAACACATGGTCATAACGTGATACATAAAATTGAACTAAAATGAAGTTATGTTATTGCAAACAGAATTCAGTGAGGTGGTGGAGGTGGAGACAGTTCTGTTCTCAACAGTAGATGACTGATGGGAAAAGTGACAGGTACAAGACGAAAACAGTAAACACACAAAGTGAGATGTAGAGAGATATAATGGAAAGTGAAGAGACTGAAAAGGAAAATGCAGTTCAATAGAGAACCTTTAATTTTTTTTATTATTAGCTGTTTAATTTTAGTCATGATACATTCATTAACTAGCAAAATATGAAATGTTAGTTATTTTGTATTTATATGTCAGTATGACGTGAGGTCCAGTTACCAGCGTGACACTAAAACAGCTAGTAGTAATGGGTACTTTTTACTTAACTGCATGTCAGAGCCCATACTTCC
>JAUMHE010000080.1:2559186-2571634 GCA_032359235.1 Enteromius mattozi
AATCACATGTGATAAATATCTTAGTTCAGTAATTAGGCGCTATTTGACAGGCTTTTAGTGCGCGCGCTTCAGGTGTATGCACTGGAAAAGTGCATCCGGACAGCACACATATGAAATGTTTAATCAGCAAGACTTTAAAGCAAATAATGTACTTTTGTGATTGTGAATAAGTGCAGTGTCCGGTGAGTGTAATTCTACCACTGATTTAACACTGATGTGAACGCATGTCAGTCACCTTGTTTTACACGTCACTCTCTCACTCACTCATCCGGGCATGCACTGCGCTCTCATGTGGAAACGCAGCTTTTTGATATACATTTTTTCTTGTTCCCAAATACAAATATTTTTTTAAGTATTTGTTCGAAATAAGTATTCGGAAAAAACACGTTATTTGTGCCTTTCCGAATAACGTATTCGGGTTCGGCTCCACCCCTAATATATATATATATATATATAAAATATATATGTCTCTTACCCGGATCTCCTGCAGGTTGTGGAAGTTGTTTCCCACTCTGACCGAGATCTTGCTGGGTGTGTAGCTCTCATCTGATTTATAATCAGCATAAATACACAGCATTTTCACTGTTGTTTTCCTCCTAACAGGACACAACAGAGAGGAAACATTCTCTGATTCAAATACAACACACATAGTTTGTGAAAAGTGCTCATTATAACATTAATCATAAAACAACTTTACTGTTTTCTAAATATAATAGAGTATGCATGACTTAAAAATATAAAGTAAAGAGTGTCTGATATGTTTTTTTAGTGGCTGATGAATATCTAGAGAGCAGGATGGTTGTTCAACATCATGCTTTTATACTGTATGATATAATAAAGTCCATAAATAATCAATGAGAAATATTTTAGTGTACTATAAATACCATAAATATATTTTAAAATATATATTTTTATATGATTTTTTCCCCCTTGAACTATATATATTTACATTTATTCATTTAGCAGACGCTTTTATCCAAAGCGACTTACAGGTGGGATATATATATATATATATATATATATACAGTGTGAAAATGTCTAAATACTGTCAGATCAACTGACCCCTGACCAGAATCTCAGTTAATCAGTGCACTGGGGTCAATCAGGTCATAGATTGGCTAATGATGATGTAGGTGTGGCTAATGTCTCCACCTGAACTGAATGTTCACTAGATGTGGCTGAGAGCCATCGGACTGCCAGTACGTCTCCAGATTATCATCCCTCAACTGATCGACTCCAAACCCTTCACACAGAAACAGAACGCATGGATGAATGAATAAATGAACAGAGGATGCATTAATCAGGTGTGCAATAATCAAAAACACACACCTGGCTTGCACGAGGACAGCGACCACACGGCTTGTGACCCGATCTCTCGGACGGTACCTGTGCGCTCCAGCTGCTTGGGATCTGCACCTGGGGGGGTTTTAGTGGCCGTCGCCATGGTTACTGAGGAGTGAAAATGAAGATAGACAGAAGAGATGGAATTAAACAACACCCGCTGACAGGAGTTTTCACTTAGAGAAAAAGCACAAAAACAAAACTCTAAAACTATGGTATTCTGAGATAAATTTTACAAATTAAATTTCACAAACATGCGCGCGCACACACACACACATATATATATATATATATATATATATACACACACACACAGAGAGCGAGAGAGCAAAGAAGAAAAGAATAGTAATATATTTGCAAATGTGAAAATAAAATGTTAAAATAAGAGCATAATAATCTTCCTTCATCATTTGGCATAACAAATGTAGCATATACAGATAGATGACAAATAAAAATTGGACTTTGTCCTGTGGTGTGACAGAAAAATGTAAATGTGTGTGTGTGTATATATATATATATATATATATATATATATACAGTGGATCAAAATCTTTCATCAAAGTTGTCTTAAAACCTAAACCATTATGCATTCTTGCCTTAGGGCAATTTTGAACATTATTGATCCACTTTAAATGCTGACTACTGTATATATACACATTACACTTACATATATATTTAAAATGTGTCTTCATTCTTAGTGTTACAAACAGCGTTTTATTTTATTTTTTACATTTTTCTGTCACACCATAGGACGCATTTGTAAAATTACTTTACATTTAAAAATATGTATATTTTATTACATTTAAAATGTTTAAAGAATGTCACTAATAAATGAGAAGAACCTAATGCTGTGAAGGATAATAGTTTTTGGGGCTTTTAAATTAAGACAATGTTTAACCATTGTTAAATTGAATGATATTTAGTGGATGTCTTCTGTGAATCATGTTCTCAATACCATTATATAGTTATGTTCTATTTAAAATAATAATTAAACATTAATTCTGATGTCACGAGGGAAAATATCTCTCTCTCTATAGTTTTTCAGAAGTCAACTGTATGGCGTATTTATTTACGTTTATCACAGTACCATGACAAATATACCATACCGCTTAAAAACACATTTTAAAATGTACAAATTTAATTTTACAACAGCATAAGGTAGTTTAAACACATACACCGATATATTTACAGCAAAACAAAACCGCAGTCACTCACCCTCCTTACTTCTGTTTCCAAAACTAACATAAATTTAGGATCATTTTCTCACAAAGTGTAAAATATAACCGTAAACACCCAAACGCTGTTCGCATTTGCCCGGCATTGACGCGCTCTGAATACGTCAGCCTTTCGATTGCGTCGCGGCCCTTTTGCGTCACGCATTCTATCTTCGGTACAGATGCTGTCTTGTCTCGTGGAAGAAAAGCCTTATAACATCACAATTACTTAATAAAGTATGTAAAAATAATAAGCATAATCATATATTACATGAATTGTGGTTTGACGAAGAGTTGCAATGGAGAAGCCATGGCTGCTGATGAAAAAGCTACTAAGTCGAAAAAAATAAACAAATAAACAAAGTGAATGTGTGTGTGTGTGTATATATATTTATTTATTTATTTTTATTTAAAAAATGTTTTGAGGTAGATTAGCTTTATTACTAATTCTCTTCCTGTTCCCACAATCTTCTGTATTATTTTTTTTCATTTTTCATTTTGCAATGTACAAGCCACAACACAGATTTATTTAAAGTTTATAACCATTATCATTACGTCATCACTCCTTGGTTAATAACAGGCTATTCTCTTCCACAGACATGTTTCAGATACCTTAATGAAGTCCATATTCTTATTTATGTATAATTAATTCATTAAAGGAGCAGAACTTTAGGTTTGAATGGCTGACACGAAAGTATGTGAGCTTTTTGATTTCAAATGAAATATTTTACCAAACAGGAGTTTGCAGTTTGTTTATATTCTTCACAGCCATTTTTTGTCACTATGGGAGTCACAGGAACAGTGTCAGTGTACAATAGAGGGCAGTAAAGAGCTAGACATGCATGCATACGCATCATGTTATGACCTTTATTTGCAAATAAATGGTCCAGAGCTTTTTGAGTTCACATGGGTCCAGCATTTACTGCTCACTACATATTCATCGCATAAGTTTGTTTGACAAAATATGTTAATTTGAAATGACTTGTAATGTCAAACATGCAATTTTAGAGTCATGCTATTTTGAGTAGGTATGCTAGCATCACATATGCAGTGGTCAAATTGTAAAATAAGGGGTGTGTGTGTGTAAAACTGTGTTGTAAAAAAAAAAAACCCAAGATAAATAATTGCAGAACTTTCTCCACCTTTAATGTGAACTATAACCTGTACAATTTCCTAAAAAACAAACTGAAATCTTTTAGGTGAATAATTTGGTTGCATAAGCGTGCACACCCTTAAACTAATACTTTGTTGAAACACCTTTTGATTTTATTACAGCACTCAGTCTTTTTGGGTATGAGTCTATTAGCACTTGGCAATATTTGCCCATTTTTCTTTGCAAAAACCCTCCATATCTGTCAGATCTGAGCACAGCCCTCTTCTTCAGATCACCCCGCAGACTTCCAGTCGGATTCAGGTCTGGGCTCTAGTTGGGCCATTCCAGAACTTCAATCTTCTTTTGGTGAAGCCATTCTTTAGTTGATTTGGATGTGTGCTTTGGATCGTTATCGTGCTGAAAGAAGAAGTTCTTCATCTTCAGCTTCCTAGCAGAAGCTTGAAGGTTTTCTTCCAGTATGGACTGGTATTTGGGACTTTTCATAATTCCCTCCAGCTTGTCTAAAGCCCCAGTTCCATCTGAAGGAAAAAAACGGCATGCTTCACTGTGGGTATGGTGTTTCTTCAGTCATGTGCAGTGTTGTTCTTACACCAAACATTTCTTTTTTGGATTTATGACCAAAAAGTTCAACCCTGGTGTCATTAGACCATAACACCTTTACCCACATGCTCTTGGGAGACTTATAATGTGTTTTTGCAAAATTTAACCGGGCCTGGATGTTTTTCTTTGTAAGAAAAGGCTTCTGTATTGCCACTGTACCCCACAGCCCAGACATATGAAGAATACGGGAGACTGTTGTCACATGTACTACACAGCCAGTACTTGTCAGAAATTCCTGCAGTTTCTTTAACACTGCTGTAGGCTTCTTGGCAGCCTCCCTGACCAGTTTTCTTCTCGTCTTGTCATCAATTATGGAGGGGTGTCCAATTCTTGTTAATCTCACTGTTGCGCCACATTTTCTGAGGTACTTTAAGTACAAACATGTACCTTTTGAAAAGGTACCTTTATTTCTGAGAGAGTACAGTGAAAACTGTAATATTGTGGAATATCATTACAATTTAAAATAACTTAATAATTTTCAGTTTGAATATATGTTAAAATGTAATTTTGAAGTTGAATTTTAAGCATCATTAGCTTATTCCAGGTATGCAAATTTTCTGCTGAATAAATGTATTATTATTATTATTATTATCAGTGCTGAAAACAGTTGTGCTGCTTCAAAAGAACAGTGTTTATTTAGTGTCTATATAACAGAGTTATTTGAAATGTTTATGCATGATATATTTGTATAATTTGTCTTTTAAAAGTTTAGAAATGCATGAATTGCAATATTAATAAATAAATGCTGAAATAAATATTTGTACACTTATAAGACAGGGCAAGTATATGTATATAGCAAAATTCATACAATTCAAAATGTTTTACATTGTCATAAAAGCCAGAGAACAAGATAAACAAATGTTAATGTCTATTTAAAATTAAGATAATCAAAATTATTAGAACAAAGTTACACAGAAATAAGACATTATAAGACATAATTAAACAAATGTGTCTTCTAAACATTATAATGGTAGCATACATGCTTTATACTTTACAAAACTGCATAATAACCACTTCAAATAAGGTGTGATGGTCGCACTTCATTATAGATCATGACAGAATGACATCAGTTCATTTTCTACACAGTATATGATTTTCAGCTATAAAACAATAAAACTGTTCATCATGCTTTTCCCTCATGATCACTTTTAAGTTTTAATAAGATGCAGATAAGTGTACAAAGTTGTATGCTTTCTGTGTTTTATTTTACTTTTTTTTCCAGCGGTAAGCATGAAAATGTTTTACTGTCACTGCTGAGAGCTATTTGACAGGTTTAGACTACAGTGAATGAGAAATGCATTTGCATTTGCGCTAGTCTGTCAGAGTTCTCATCTAATCTCTGTGTAAAGTCGATTCTGTCACATATGACAGAATAAACACATGAAATAGCCTCATCCAGTTCTCTCAGTACATGAACATCTGTCATCACAAATGCATGTTTTCACCTGCTAGTTCTCCTTTGTTTCATTTTTCTTGACACTGAGGGTGTGAGATGGGCAGTGCAGACATTTTCAAAAGGGGAGTTAAAAAATGAGAGACAAGTAACATAATAACTGCATGTTTTATCCTGAGAGTAACAGGTGTGTTAAAATACTTCCCTTAATGCTAGATGACCAGCCTGTGTCCTGACAGAAACAGAAACACATAATACTCTCATCTCATGAGGTCAGTTATGAAAAGTCTAGAGCTGAAATCTAAAAAGCGCAAATATTAGATGAACATTTTTGAATGCATCTCACTCTCCCAAATTGTGTTATTTTAAAGCCTTAGTAAAGAATGTGTAGGTGTGTTGTTCGGCAAATCAGAACGGGTTTATTACTGTCACCATATAAATGACTGAAAATAAATAGTTCAAAACACTGTAATACATACATTTTACATGAAACAAGACACATAAAATGTCAGCAAGACAAATGAAATTTTAATGTGAACATGCCAGAGTAATTGTCATATCTGAACAAACTCTCATTCCAAGGGTATGAGCTGACATGGCAATCCCTAAATCATAAATTACAATACACAATTTTTTTTTTTTACAATGACTCACGTAGCCTATCGTTCTAAATTCCCATCAGTGACAAATATGGAATATAATAATACATAAAAACAACATGCATAAAATTTTTTGTAAAATTACATTTCTGTATATGAAGGCCAGATGTAATCAAAATAAATTGCTATTATTTTTAACATCATCATCGCAAACTACAGTATGCTTTCACCTGGCTTACATTTTCAACAATGTCCCTATTCTATTCTATTCTATTCTATTGTAATTTTCTGTTCTACTCCACTCTATTCTACTGCCCACTATTCCATTCCTTTTCTTTATTCTCCACTCTGTTCTGTTTAAAACTTTTCTATACTATTAATATAAATATTTTATAATATTCTATTAATATAACTTCCTATTCTATTGTATCCCACTATGTTATTTTCTGTTCTGCTCCACTCTATTCTAATGCATTATATTCCTTTCTATTCTATTCTATTGTAATTTTCATTTCTACTCTATTCTACTGCCCACTATTCCATTCCTATTGTTTATTCCACTCTGTTCTGTTTAACACTTTTCTATACTATAACTTCACTATTAATATATTCTATAATATTCTATTAATATAACGTCACTATTCTATTATACTGTTTTTTTCTATTCTACTCCACTCTATTCTACTGCTTTCTTTTCCTTTCTATTCTATTCTATTCTATTCTATTTGGTTCTATTCTATTCTGGTCAGCTTTTACAGTAGATCACTGTATATGCAGACAGGCAACCGAAAGAATCAGTCAAAATTCTTGACATAATATTGAAAGTGTATTTTTTTGTCTGCTTCTTCATTAGACATGGGTGTGTCGTATCATCTATGATAATATTGTAATTTTTATCAACGTGCAAACTCTCAATTGAAAGTCACAGTTCTGAAAATTAAAGTCAGAAAACATTCTGAATTGTGAGATGTAAATTCGCAATAGCGACAAAAAAGTCTGAATTCTGAGATGAAAAAAACGTATAATTGCGTTCTTTTACATTTTTTTTTATTAAGTGATGGAAACGGCTTCCATAAACCAAAAAAATGTTGAAAAGGTTGTTTAGCGTAGTCAGAAGATGCCTGTTTTGTGACATATATTGTCCTTAAAATGCTTTCATTTACATTGAGGTTACAATGTGCTTGGAAGGAAGGAATTTTTCTCTGGCATGTCATTACATTTACTCAGCTTTTGCCCATCCTTTTCAGTTTTTCTGCATTAAGAGTACAAATACCAACATTTGTGAATTTTTATTCCTTTAATGTTTAATTTTCCTTGATTATATTTCAGCAGTAAAGAGGGTGTTCTGTATTCTCCCTTGGCTATTTAGAATCAGAACAAGTGATGTCTGATTTATAAATTTACAAATGTTTTAAATCTCATCTTTTTGAATTCTCAAAGCATTCTACTCAAATCATATTGAAATTGGTGACTTGTAATGGAGTAATTTTTCCATAATCTTTCTGTACTTTTACTCAAGTTTGTTTTTCATGCACTCTTACCACTTCTGGTTTAGTCTTATGAGTAGCTTGTCCAACACTGACAATCTTATATTTTTATAATTGTCCATTTGAGAAGAACATTTAAAGTGGTAAAGCTTTACAATAAGTTGTCATTTGTTAATGTTTAAGGGTCAAAGACGTAAAGTTTTTGGAGAATAAAATGTCAAAATTTGGTTGAAATAATGTTGCACTGTCATTCAGTGTAACACAATATTTATGCAAAAATTCAAACAACATGCTTACTCTTGTACATATTAAAATATAAAACAAAAAGGGAGCGGTGGGTGTCTTCTGTTAATAACTCGTATTTATTTTTTGTTTCTCAGAAAAACAAAAACAGAATTGCAGTTAAATTTTTGTCATATCATAAAATTTTTGGGGACAATTTAAAGCAGTATTACACTTATTGTTTTTATTCTTAAACCCTTTTTTCCGTCTTTGACCCATTAGTTAACATGAACAAACAAACAATGAGTAATACATTTATTACACTCTTTACTAATCTTTGTTTATGTTAGTTCACAGTGCATTAACTAATGTTAACAAACAAAACCTGTGATTTTTATAATGCATTAGTAAATGCTGAAATGAGTGTCAGCTAAGATTAATAAATGCTGTACTAGTATTCATTCTTAGTTCATGTTTACTAATGAACCTTTTTGGAAAGTGTTACTGTTAAAGCTAATCTTTTAAAGGCCACACCTACCGCAATTTGTGCCCTAAAACTGTCTGGTAAAACCGGATAAATGCAGTTGGGCCCCACAGGAGTGGGACAGGAGTGTGTGCATTGGTCTGGTTTAACTCAAGCGCTAACAAGTACTGTCTTCACAATCTGTTGTAAAAGACATAGCGTGAGGACAAGGTGACGGTGTTGGTTACACCCACACAAATGTTATACATGACTTCATATGGACAAAAGTCAGCAGTGCTAGGTCAGGTTAACGGCATACTTAGAGCCTATCCTTAAAATATAATCATTATGGTCACAATATGTAATCATCACCTAATGTTACTAGTCCCAAGGCATGGGAGGACAGATTAAATGTCCAAAATAAATGCAAAAAATGGAAACACCTCCCTGCTGAAAAAACAGCATATGCTTGTTAGGTATGTTTTTGAAGCTGGGAGGCTGGTTTAAGCTGGTCCTTTACTGGTTTATGCTGGTTTAAACTGTTTTTTTTTTTGTTGGTTTATGCTGGTTTAAACTAGCCCTTTGCTGGTTTATGCTGGTACTTTACTGGTTTAAGCTGGTCCTTTGCTGGTTTATGCTGGTCATGTGCAGGCAAAGGACCAGCTTAAACAAGTAAGGTGCCAGCATAAACCAGCAAAATGACTAGCTTAAACCAGCAATGGACCATCTTAAACTAGCATAAACCAGCAAAGGACCAGCTTAAACCAGTAAAAAACAAGCATAAAGCAGCAAAAGGACCAGCATAAAGCAGCAAAGTACCATCTTAAACCAGCAAAGGACCATCTTAAACCAGCAAAGGACCAGCATAAAGCAGCAAAAGGACCAGCATAAACCAGCAAAGGACCAGCATAAAGCAGCAAAGTACCATCTTAAACCAGCAAAGGACCAGCATAAAGCAGCAAAAGACCAGCATAAACCAGCAAAGGACCAGGTTAAACGAGCAAAGGACCATCTTAAACCAGCAAAGGACCACCTTAAACCAGCCCTCCAGGATCAAGTTTGGTCACACCTTGCTTAGATCATTACAAGATGTTACCTTTACATTAATAATAACAAACATTAAAGAAACATTTTAAGATTGCAGTAACTGTCATAACTGGAGTATGACTGGATTCTCCTACAGGAGTGGTTCTTTAAACGTTTCATGCCAAGTACACATTTGATCAAGCCAAAACAACTAGATATTTAGTCAATGCCAAACCAATTTGAACAAGCATTGAACAAATTAACATCTTTTTCATTGTAAGCTTAGGAGTTGTAAGCAACACACCCATAATGCCATGCTTTGATTTATATTAGTAGGCCATTCTTGTTGTTTAGATGAATCATGTTGCAAGCATAAATTTTGCAATATAATGGATTTGTCTGATTATGTACATCAGCTGTAAAAGCAGTTTAGTGCAAAGTCATATTCTAATAACCTTTGATCACAATTAATTATGTTAATAGCCTACTAAAACGTACAAGCAATGCCTTAAAATATGCTAGAATAATGTTAGCAATGTGATTTAGTAACAACATATATGATTTATGCTTGTTTAAGGTGGTCCTTTGCTGGTTTGTGTTGGCTTAAGCTGGTCCTTTGCTGGTTTCAGCTGGTTCTTTGCTGGTTTATGCTGTCTTAAGTGATGGGCTATTAAGTGATTTACAGTACAATTTCCACATGTATTTATATAGACATTTGCTGGTAGTCACTGGCTTCCATTATATACTTTTTGACTTACTAGGGAAGTCAATGGCTACCAGTAAACGTTTTCTTATCAACAATCTTCAAAATTTCTTATTTTCCTTTAGCTTTCTCTCTTTTTTTGTGTTTGAATTCACTTATTTATTCACCTATTCACTCAATTATTATTTTATACATTAATTTCACATGTTTAGTATAAATATGTGGTCGTGTTTCAATAATACATTATACACTTTTTTATGTACTCTTAAAAAATAGAAGTGAAATGTGACCACATGGCCCAACAGGTTGTAACATATGAGGGTTACATAATAATATGGGTCACGTTATAACATGGCCAAACACAACTATAAAGCATATAAAAACAATGTGAGCAAATAAACACATTAGAGACACTTAAGATAAAAAATACAGAGCTGCCTTCACACACAGCTCTCCCAAAACAGGAGCCAGTAATTATTGAATAGAGATACATCATTGTCTATATCAGCTCAATTTCAATAGGATCTTTATAATCAAATCAATGATAAACACTAGAAATTAAGGGTTCCTAACTAAGCAGAGGCGACAGCAAGGAACTAAAACTTTGTGACAGAATGGAGAAAAAAAAGCCTTGGGAGAAACTTTTCTGGCCAGGCGAAACCAGCACTTAAGTTCAGGTTCAATTTCGAACGCAGTCATGTCAGACTGTGTAAAGGACTTAATGTCTGTGTGTGAGATTGTGTGTGATTCCCATGATCTGTCTCTGACGCTCATCTAAGTGCCTTTTGGTGGCTTAAGACCAGAGCTGCTGTGGGTCGTCCCAGCCCAGGCCATCCCTATTATTCTGGACTAACCCCATCACCGCTTGATGTTGCAGATTAGAGATGGCATGCTCTACTTCAACTTGACACTTCCATTTGTGACCTGTGGGGGTGGAAACTCGTGCACTCCTTATCAGTGGGTCTGCTGAGTCCTTTAGTTCCAGTACAAGGTGTGCCTTCTCTTGTTTTTCAACCCTAGGCTGATCTTCCCATTAGTTCATGGATTTAATGGGAAGCCACAAAATGTTCCAGCCAAAAAGACCTACATCTGAAAGGCAGCAATCCTATCCACTTTCAAATGTAGCTAATTGCGCAGCTGTCCATCCTGCTAACCTCCGATATGGGAATCTCGCAGACCTTTAGGGGCCATTGCATGCGCTGGTATAATATGTGCTGGTAGCATCACACTTTGTACTTCCCAGGTAGGTGGCTTTTCTCAATTCTTGTCAAGCCCTCTGTACGAGTTGCTACCTGGCTAGCTTCCCCATCTGCCTGTAAGATAAATCTGCAGTGTACAGCCTCCCCAGGCATCTCAATGGTTTCTCATGTTTTCATGTGCAAGTTGCTGAAGTATCCAGTGATGATGTTTTGTACACAGAAGAATTCCATGGTAAATTCTAATAGATTGTATGGCACTGAGCCATATGCATTCTCAAGGTCTAGCCACACCATGCAGGTAACTCTTTTCTTTTTTGCACGCTCAATGAATCCATGGAAGCCTGGAATTCCAGCCTTCTGGCAGCATGTATTCAATTTTAATAAATTAAAATAGTTTTTCATGCTGCTAAGAGGACCTGTTGCAAAATTAATACATTTTATCTATGTATAAATTTGAGATTCACTCTCATAGCTATGGTAATAACCATAGTTATAGATGGGCCAAAATAGATTATTAAGGCTAGAGCACTAATTTCAGAAGCATGATTTGATTCTGCAACCGGGATATGACTGCGCTACATGTGTTATAGCACAGAAGTGCATGTTAGACTTACTTTGGAATTATCTTGTTTCTCTGATCTGATTGCCTGTAATGAAGCAAATATTTGTACAGTGACTCAACTTTTAGAAGTTGCTCAGGAAACCTAAACCTGGTAATTAACCACTTACTTCAATCAATCAGTCACTTTTATTTATATAGTGCTTTTAACAATACAGATTGTAGCAAAGCACTGAACATTATCAATTAGGAGAATAGAGTGATGGTAATGTACAATGCAGAGACAGTCATCTCTTTGTGCTGATACACCATCTGATCTGGATATGGACTGAGAAACAAAATAAGAGAGAGACAGACTAATATAAGCGTAGATGCCATTCTTTTTACAATGTAACGAGTACATCGTGAACAACCACCCAATAAAGCATTGCAATAGTCTAACCTCGTGGTAATAAACGCATGAATTAACATTTCTGCATTTGAGGTTGAGAGCATAGGTCGCAATTTAGATATGTTCTTGAGATGGAA
>JAUMHE010000080.1:2571734-2581903 GCA_032359235.1 Enteromius mattozi
GTTCAGTTCAAAGTTCACTGAAATATGAACGTGTTCAATGAACGCGTTCTTTTGAACTCGTTCATGCACAACACTGTGTGTCACATATGAGCAAAAAAATCGGAATTGGGTCACATTTAACTGACAGTGTAAGGCCTTAATTACTAACGGTCAAGATGATGCATAGAACCTGGATGAGCCTGTGTTATTAGTTTTACCGGTTGTTGTCTGGGTGTAATGCTGTGTTCCAGGCAACCTGTAACCCATGTTTTTCCAACCTTCTACTGGTGAAACGACAGTCAAACCCGTGACTTCCCACCTGTGAACTCTAGTACTAGTTTGATGTACTCCCAGTTATGAGTTCTGATGTCACATAGCCCACGAAACAACAATGGCAGGCCCTACAAATGCTGTGTTTATGCAAGTAGTACACTAAAAACAGAGGTATAACAGCTTCTCTTGCCTCGTTCCCCCTCCATTTCCCTCAAATAAGCAAGGAAAGCACCTTTGGTGAAAGAAATGATTGTAAATGAGCATAAGCCCAGTACGGGCCGCCACGCTGGTTTGTTTACATCTAGCTACCACAATTCCTTGCGCTTCGGCATTTTTGTGTGATTTGCCTGGAACGCTACAAAGTCGTGGTTTAAAGTCGTGACTTACGGGCTCAATAACCTGCCTGCAACGCAGTGTAACAAACTTTTGAATGTGGCAACTGACCAATCAGAATTGAGTTTTCCACGAAGCAGTGTAATTTTTGCGTCGAGCTGCCGATAAGCCTGTTGCGCTCTATTCTGCGATAACAACCTGCTAGCTGTATATTAGCCCTTACTTAATGTTCTGCATTTCTGTTTTGAGCTGATTTTGGAAAATGAAACTAAATTGAAATTAATAGGGGTGGTTTGATTTATTCACACAGGTTAAATTATTTTTTTAAAGCTTCTTTCTTTTTAGAATCGTATTTACAGCATTGTTTTAATAGGCTGTATATTAACTTATTAGGAGAAAACCGGTAGTTCTGTGTGAAATCAGACATTGAGCACCCCCATAAAATCAAATGGTATGATCATAACACCCCGCGGATATCTGACTGAGAGATTGGGAGTTGAATACCCCCTAATATGTATGCATACTAACACGTTTAAAAGTCAAAACTTACTTCCCAGTTATTTAAACTAAACAGCAAGCAGAATGTTTTCTCTATCTAAGCATCATTGTTTTAACAGGCACAGTCCAAGCAACGTTACAAGCTGTTGATATTGATCAGAAGGATACTCCTAATTCCCAGTTCACCATGAAGGTGGTGTCTCAAGAACCTGCCTCACCAAAATTTACTCTGAAGGACTTACCTGGTACCACTACAGTCAAACAGCTCGCCTTCACTGGATGCTTCGATTATGATGTGAGTAACTAATGTCGAATGCACATTCTCAGCATTTTTCAGTATTTCTCATCTCTTTGGTCTTCCCGTATTTTAGAAAGCAAAACAATATAAAGTGCTTGTTGAAGCGAGGGATCAAGGAACCCCTGCAATGTCTTCAACTGCAACAGTTATTCTGGACATCACTGATTCAAACACCCATCCCCCAGAATTCAGTTCGACCACGGTGAGTCAGGCTAGTCAACTATCCATTTAATATGCACACAACTATAAGAAAGCCATGTGTGATGTGTGAAGAAAATGGAAACACTGAATGTTTGGTGCTTTCGAAACATGCTGTCTGACATAGCAACACTGCGTCAGCCAATGGTGTGAGTTCGGGTTGGCCAATGACAGAAGCGTTTAGGAAACCTGTTTGTAAACATTCAGTTGGGTGCTTTGTTGGCAGCCTACTTGTTTTTGGGCAAACATCACTAATATAGCGAAACCATTAAATGCTGCTAGGCACAGAAATTTGATTGATTGATTGATTGATTGACTTTATTAATCCCACAATGGGGAAATTTCTTAGGAACAGCAGCAACAGTAAAAAAAGACAGTTTAACAGTTTAACAGGATCCATAGGATCCACAAAAAGTAACGATAGAAATAAATTGTATAAATATAAGTAAAAGCTGTATAAATATAAAGTAAAAATATAAGAGGAATAAAAACATGTACTCAGTGCTAGTTATGCGGATGAACAGGAAAGACCATAATGCACAAGCAATGTACACAAGCATGTGTATGCCACTGCAGTGATGTATTGTAAAGTCTTATTGCTGTGGGGAAGAATGATCGACGGAAACGCTCCTTCTTGCACTGTAGGTGTAACAGTCTTGTGCTGAAGGAGCTGCTCAGAGCCTCCACATTGTGGTACAAGGGGTGGGAGGAGTTGTCCATAATAGATGACAGTTTTACTAGCATCCTTCTGTCCGCCACCTCCTCGATGGTATCCAGTGTGCAGCCCAGGACAGAGCCAGCTCTCTTAACGAGCTTGTTAAGTCTTTTTCTATCTCTGTCCGAGCTGCTTCCTGCCCAGCACACAACAGCGTAGAGAACTACTGAGGCTACTACTGTGTCATAAAAAGTCTGTAGAAGTTCTCTACATACCCCAAAGGACCTCAGTCTCCTCAACAGGTGGAGGCGACTTTGGCCCTTTCTGTACAGGGCATCTGTGTTTGTTGACCAGTCCAGTTTATTGTTCAAGTGAACACCCAGGTATTTAAAAGTGTCCACAATCTCAATATCCGAGCCCTGGATGCTCACGGGTGTGTGAGCTGGAGGGTGACACGCTTTCCAGATCTCTGGTTTTATCTGGAAGTATAGATAATACTGGCTATACTGTAACTTTCTGTCTTTCTGTATTCTTTCAACATTTTGTAATCATTTTGCTAGTAACATCAACAGAACATTCATTCAAAGTTATCAAAGTAATTCTTACTATTAACTATTTGCTCATTAGCATACCTCTTACTACCATATTGGCTGTTTATTAGTACTTTATTAGTACTTATGACCTGTTTTCTTAACTTAAATGTGGCATATCATGAAAATCTGACTTTTCCAGGTTTTAAGTGCTATAATTAGGTCCCCTGTGCATTTACCAACCAAGGAAACATGAAAAAGAGTAACACAGTAACTTTGTTTTAGTAAGCCTTTTCTGGAAAAACGAGTGCGTATGATCTCGCTCCCCTAGTAATGTTGCAAAGGGATATCATTGTAATATTACCACCCCTTAATCTGTTCAAGTGATGCATGATTTCAGGGTGATAAACATTACAATCAGAACAAAAACAGTTTTTAGCAGGTACGAGCTGTAATGGCACAAATCTACTCTGGAAAAGGGGCGGGAAGCAGCTCATTTGCATTTAAAGAGACAGGCACCGAAATCAGACTGTTTCTAATTAAATTTAAAAGAGGCATTTTAAAAATGGTATAATAAATGATCTGAAGGGTATTTTGTTCTAAAACCTCACACACTGGGGACACTAGAGACTTGTATTAAACTTTGTGAAAAAAATGTCATTAGAACACATTTGTTGTTTACCCTTAATAAATATTATGCTTTTTTGCTTTTAAAGAATGGGATCTGATATGATATACTTTGATCTAAATGAATATATGTGTGTGTGTGTGTAATAGTACAACACTGAAGTGATGGAAATGGAATTAAAGGAGATCCTTAGAATCAGCATCAATGACAAGGACACACCGAACACGCCTGGTTCAAGAGCAGTATTCTCCATCCTGAAGGGCAATGAGGAAGGGAATTATAAGATTGTGACAGACCCCAAAACAAATGAAGGGGTGCTGTCTGTTATCAAGGTAAACACCATTGTTTTCTTGAAATGTTTCAAACCTGTTTGAGATTCTTTCTTCTGTTGAGCACGAAAGACGATATTGGAGTAATGTTGGTTTTAAAGAAAAAAAACGGACAGCTTTCAGTGTGCTTGTGCTTTCACAGGGGAAGAATTTTGAGAAAACTGAGGTCACACAGCTGGAGGTAGCAGTTGAGAACGAGGAGAAATTATTTCAGTGTGTTGATGGAAAGTCTGTAACAGGACCCAAGCCAAAGCCGAATACTGCCAAAGTGTCAGTGAAAGTCATTGATGTGAATGATCCCCCTGTGTTCAAAAACCAAATTGAAAAGGTTTACAGGAATGAAAACGGACCTCTGGGAGATGTGTTGTTAGTACCCGAGATCAAAGATGAGGACTCGGATGTCAGCAAACTCAGGTGTGGCTGAACTGCACAGCATCAAATTACTCATTCATTTGAAAAATATATATCATTTGTATGCTTTTATTTTATAATCAAATCAAATTATATTCTAAAATGTAAAAATACATAATATATTATTCAAATATTTTTACTGAATTTCATTAATCATACAACAAACTCATCCACACAAACATATACAACATTCTTATTTACACACCGAAAAAACATTACTACAAACAACAAACACATACACACCCCTTTAATAAAAAACAAAAAAAAAAACAAAATGAAGCATAATATCTAAAATTATATGCTAGCTTGATTATATGCACAATCACTCAAAATGATGAGGGCTGGTAAGATTTTATAAATAAATTAGGAATTTATTAAGGTAAAAGTTGTAGTTAATAGTCATTAAGTGTTCCCGATTCTAAAGTGTCATCAAAAAAGCTTTTTCTGCTCTCTAAGGCTTCATTTATTTGATTACAAATATAGTAAAAACAATCACATATTATTACAGTTTAAAAAGCTGAATTTTCTGCATTATTACTTTATTCTTCAGTGTTACTTGATCCTTCAGAAATCAATCTAATATGCTGATTTGCTACTCAATAAACATTGCTGATTATTATCAATGCGGAAAACAGGATATAAGGATTCTCTTAGTTAAAAAAAAATCATTTTGAAAGTACTTTATATATTTACAGTATATATATAAATATATATATATATAAATAATATTAAAGTCTTGACTCTTCACTGTCATTCTGAATCAGATTAATGCATCCTTGCTTAAGTGTAAATTAAATTTTTTTAAGAGTCACACTGACCACCAACTCTATAACAATACTGTATATGAAATAATGGATTGTATAAAATTCTGTTATATAAAAGGTAAATTTACAATATATGAAACATACTGTCTTAGTTACACATGTCCAGACACACATACCAGAGATGTAAAGAAAACTAAACTGTGATCTGAAAGTGTTTTACAGTCTGTATGTGTATGTAGGTATGAGTTAGTTCAAGACCCAGGCAAATGGGTGAGTGTGGACCAGAAGACAGGAAAGATCACCACACTTAAGAACATGGACCGGGAGTCTCCTTTTATCAAAAATGGCACCTACACTGTTGTGATGCACGCTATAGATGACGGTAAGCACCCAACTATCTGTTCTCAGTATGTGCAAAACAATCTAAACTTGTGTGAAAGCATTAAAAGTCATTTTACTGTTCTTAAAAACGCTGACTTTTCCCCTCATGCTGTTCACAGGACAGCCTCCAGCTACAGGCACATGTACTGTAGTGGTCTACCTAGGAGACCTGAACGATAACGCTCCCTATCTCGTTTCTAAAAACGTGGTCATGTGTGGGAACAAAGTCAATCGTGTGGATGTGACCCCGACAGACCTTGATGGCCCTCCGTTTGCTAGTCCTTTCACCTTCTCTCTGGGAGGAGAGGGTGATCTGAAGAATCTCTGGAAGCTGGATCCCACCACAGGTCTGACACCATCAGTTGGTTGCACAATAAAAATATCCTTTTTTGTATTTAGTAAAAATATAAAAACGTATACTCCAGGGCCGTTGAATGCTTGAATCTGATTGGCTGACAAACTTCAGTGCAATTATTTTCAGGGAACTGCACAGAGAATGTAGTTCCAGGCAGCTCTTTGACCGCATCACAGTTCCATATCAGTTCGCCAAATGGTTTCTATTATTTCTAAGGTCTTACAACAATATATGTATATATATACATGTCTATGCTTACAACAGCAAAATAACCAAAACCCACAACGACCAAACAAATAAATATAGTAATCAATATGATAAAAATGACGGCTCATTACCATGTTTTGCCACAAAATTACTTTTTATTATGTTCGGCAAACACATACCCTATCTCTTCCGCTCTCTCTCACTCAGGGACACACACACACACATTAACATACATGTTAATGTTGCTAGCGCTACTCTGACGACTTTATCGTTTTATGATTAGCCGAACACTTTTGAGAGATGCATAGACTCTGAAGTGACATTAAGTTAATCCACCTGCTCTCTGTCTCACACACACACACACACACACACTCATAACTGATTAACTGCATTAGTCTGCTATCAGTGGCTCAAGCCTCCATTACTAGGTCTAAAATGACATTTTGTAAATAACAAAGGAGACGATGGATGAGATGCCGAAAAAATAATCCTATTACAATAGCATCACCATCTTGGGTGTGCGTTATTTTTCTAATAATTCAACAGCCTGTCATCAATTATTCCTTATATGATACTTTTTGTATGAGAATTACTCAGACGTTTCTTGAATTTTAGTAATTGCATTTTTTTTTTTGTCAAGCTTTAGTTTCGGGACCCTATTAACTGTGACTTTTACCTTAATAAACTACCTAAAAGTAAGTAAAATATAGCTCAGTTTAAAAGTTGGTTAAGGGATCTAAAATATGTTCATGCAGAAAAAGACATTAATATGTGTTTTATAAGTACTAATAAACAGCCAATATGCTAGTAACATACATGCTAATAAAAAACTGGTTAATAATTTTAGTAAAATATTTTAGTTTTGAGACACTATTTTAATTTGTATTAAAAGTATATTTTAGTATTATTATTATATTTTCAGTTTTCATTTTAATTATATTTGTAACACTTTAGAATAAGGAACGCCTATTCACTATTAACTACAACTTTCCCTCAATAAATACCTAATTTGCTTCTTATAAATAGTTAGTGCGGTAGTTGTTAAGTTTATTTGTAGGATATGTATTAGTAATATGCATGCTAAGAAGCAACTAATTAAAAGAGCCTAAGTGTTACCATTATATTTAAGGTTTTAGTATTATTATTATTTTCTTTATTAATTTTTATTTCAGTTTTACTTGTAGTTATTTTAGCACATTAAATACTAAAATAGTACATTTAGCAGTTAGTACTAAAAGAGTTAACATTAACTATGACTTTTGCCTTGATAAACTACTAATTTGCTGCTTATTAATAGTAAGGTAGTTGTTAAGTTTAGGTATTGGGTAGGATTATGAGATCTAAAATATGGTTGGAATAAAGCAATAATATATGTTTTATAGTTACTAATAAAAAGTCAATCTGCTAGTAATATGCATGTTAATAAGCAGCAAGTTAGTGAGAACTGGCCCCTAAACTAAAGTGTTACCAGTAAGACATATCTGTATTTCTTCTGCAACTAAGTGAAATAAAATAAGTCTACATTTTATTTCAAGAAACAGAAATGTTTAGTTAACCGTTTTATCGCTGGGTTTGTACCGCAGGAGGAAACACCTCTCTGATAAGTTTAACGAGTCTGGCATATGGAAACTACTCCGTTCCTTTGAAGATACAGGATCAGCAGGGGCTGCAACGAGAAGACGTTCTTCAGGTGGTTGTGTGTGAGTGCACAGAGATCAACACGTGTCGTGGCCGTCTTCCTTTCTCCTCAAGACTGGGTCCAGCAGCCATCGGCGTCCTGTTTGCTGGACTTCTCCTATTAGCCTGTGAGTCTCAAAGACACAACCGACAGATAGAAACATCACATACAGCCTACAACAACAGCTGTGCTCCACTGATCTGACTGTACAAGCACTTTTGCGAAAGTTTAGTTCATATGATATGTACTGTATGTTATATAATGGCACCTTGTTGTTTTGCAGTGCTGCTCCTCCTTTGTTTCCTCTGTGACTGTAAAAGCAAGAGTTTTCAAAACATTGCTCTAGGAATGCAGGATGAGGGCAGCCAAACCCTTGTCAAATACAATGAAGAAGGAGGAGGCTCAATCTATAAGGTACTCAAAACTGTCAGTCTTGTTGAGAGTTATGAATTTAGTACGAACTGTAGAAACTAGATGGTGCCTGAGCTTCATTTCTTAATAAGAAGTAGTATTACTTAATGATGTCCCTTGTTTGTGTCTTGTGTTGCATTTGTGTATAGTACATTTTGCACAAATATGTGGCACTATCATTTTGGGGGTTTTGTTTCCACAGACTGATATTTGTCAGTCTAAATTAAATTAAATCTCATAACTTGGTCATTCTGAATGAGATTGATTTAAAAAAAAATTAATTAAGAAATGTAAAAATGAATTTTTTGTTGAGTTTTGACTACAGATTGTTTGTGTGTAACCATAACTTGTTCCAGGACATTCCAAAGTGTTTGCTCTGATATTTGCATATAAAGCCTGATCCTGTTTAACTGAGAATATCTGGTACATTTATACAAGCAGTACCTGTGGTCTGAGATCAGAACATTTGATCATCATTTTGTTTTTCTTTCTCCTCAGCCCGAGCCAGTGTTTCGGAAGGAAAGCTTTAAAACTCCTTCTGCACCGGTAGATACAAGTTTTACTTCTCTTTTTTCTCATTGGCCTAATGCCTACATGGCCAAAAGCGTTATGATTAGACAAGAATGTTGTCGCATTTTGGCACAAATTTGGATCAGGATGTCTATAATGAATAGGAAAGCGCTACATGTTGCTACACGCTGTCTGTAAGACTAACACATAACAGCAGGTTGTTAACCACACTCGTTATAATTTGGCCTGTTATGCCAAATGTTCACATTATAAGCAAATTATTTATGTGTAGTTACCTTATTGGCAGCAGTGGCAGTTTGGCAGATAGTGGAGTTTTGTGTTGAGTTTAAGTCAGTGTCTGTTAACTTCTGTAAAAGTAAAGACACTTGAGCAGCAAATCAGAATATCAAAATGATATCTGAAGGATCATGAGACACTGAATATTGGAGCAACGATGCTGAAAATTCAACTTTATATCACAAGAATAAATCACATTTTCTAAAATATTTTGGATCAAATAAATGCAGTGTTGGTGGCCATGAGAAACAATCCACTTGATTTTTATAGTCCACATTAGACATCTACTAACTATAAGTAACTTTGTAACTACATGTCTGCTAACTCTCAGAGTAGACTGTTAGGTTTAGGGTTGGTAGAATAAGTAGACATATACTATGTTGTATATGGACCCATCAAAATAAAGTGTTAGAAGATTTGAAGCAGACAGTCTACTAATACTCTAATGACTGCTAGTTTGGGGAGTCTCCTACAATAGATTTAAAGGCTTGCAAGGTGAAAAAATACTTTGGTTTTCTCAAAATATGCATTTAATATAAACAGGGTTGCCAAGTTTAATGAAAAACATGCCCAATTGCTACTCAAAACTAGCCCTGACCATTCGTAAAGACCTGCTCTCCTTAGTTACTGTTGCCATGACCAACAAACAATGCCACTCTCACACTACACACGCAGTTAAAATACATCGCAGAGCAAAGAGAAAACTGACAACACACCAACAGAGAAGACAGATCAGGTTACCTCTGATATGAAACAAGGTGTCAGGACTCTCAGCTTTTAAACGGTGTCATTTTAAATAAATACAAACTATAAATACTGTTTTGTGGCTCTTTAATGTGTCGTTACAGATCACTGTATTGCCTCAGTTCAAAGACTTGAACCCATCATCTTTTCATATTTACATGAAGCACAAAATGAAAATGAATGAGCATCAGAAAGTTTTTTTTTTAACTTTCTCTTGTAATTGATCTAATCCTTTAATGAGAGATTAGTGACTGTGTGGATTTTAACTGTTAAAGAACAACAGGATCTAAAAGAAAATGATATAACATAGCTCTTCACATCTCATAAGTTAATAACAAGCTACTGTCTCCTTATTTCTGTTGTTTCAGCCTGAGTATGCAGTTACTGATGGATACAGAAATGGTACGATAAGAAGCCCTGCAGGGGTGAGTGTCAAATGTAAACTAAATGTGTTGACTGCCAAAAATTAACCCTAGATCAGTCTGCTGACATGTAAGGAAAAACTGACTAAAACCTTTGGTGCAACGTCCAGAAAACACAGCACACATTTTTCACAAATCTGTAAAATGGATTTAAATATATAAAAAAATTATTTTTCATATATACACTGCTGAAAAAAATAAAGGGAACACTTAAACAACACAATGTAACTCCAAGTCAATCACACTTCTGTGAAATCAAACTGCCCAC
>JAUMHE010000080.1:2591577-2602097 GCA_032359235.1 Enteromius mattozi
AACTCAGTTACTATTTGTGATAAGTAACTAGTAACTATAACTAATTACTTTTTTAAAGTAACGTGCCCAACACTGATCATGATATATTACCTTATATATAAAGACCTCAAAACTTCAGACAGTAACACTGTTGTGTTTCTGTTTGCCACCCACAGACTGCACATACTGCACATACACATCTTAAAACAACATGACTACTCGCTAAAAGAATTCAGTACTCTTATTTTGCACAAGTAAAATAAATAAACATAAATAAAATAACTTGCAACCTAACAAGATAACTTGTGTTTGTCAGATGTTAAAATAAAACAAGCATTAGCATGCTAATATACTGTATATATATATATATATATATATATCAATGCTTTACTTTAATTTGCTTTATCTTTAAATGTTTCTATTTGGTATTATATACTAATTTATACAGTACATATGTTTAGTACACACATTTAATGGAGCTCAATTAGATTTCACATGAGTTTAGATTTAAATGAGGGCTTATGTGAGGACTAGTTCATAACATGTTTCAGTTTCATTGTAATCTTGCTTATTCATCAGTGGGAGTTTCAGATCTCTTCTATTTTCACAGACGGTTACACAAGGTCTGTCTTCTAACAACATGAGTGTTTGTAAGATGATATTAAAAGCCTTTTGAAGAATTGATCTTGAGAAATGTTCCATTGCTACACTTTACCCTTATGCCATTGGGGTATGTTGTAATAGTTTGGAAAAATAATGACAGTGTGAAAGAAGCAAATGCTGAGCCTGTGTAGAGCAGTTTCATTTACGTCAGCTTTATGAGCAAACAGAAGAATGTGTGAATGTGTTATAGGGATAAACTGTGTCACTTGTAATCAAGTTGCATAATTATATATGTTTCCTATCAACTAGGATTAGAATAAATGTATTATATTATTATTATAATTATTAGTATTCCCTGCAAAAAAAAAAAAAAAAAAAAGAACCCTGCCCAAAACACAATAGAAAATGCAATGGATTTAATGATTATAATGGGAATTGTATTGGTTTTAATGGAGATGGTGTGAAATAATAGTGTATACTGATATGTGATGGATTCTATTGGTGGGACATTAAATCCTATTGAAAAAATGCCCAAAACACACTACAACAAGGAATTTTGTAATGGGTTTACTGAAAATTTTTTATTGTATTTTAATGGAAACCATTAGAATTTCTGTGATGGTTTTTATTGGGCTCCTATTGTTTTTTTAAGCAAGTATTACTGTTGTTGTTGTAAAAATGCTTAACCTTTTCTGTTACGAACAGTGTTAGGCTGTGGATTAGAGTTACATTATAGCTGTGTTTATATATAAAAGAGTGTGTGTGTGTTTGTTTTGCTATAGTTGTGAGGTCTCCACGACGATAGTACAACCTGACATTTTTGACTTTGTGAGGACATTTGGTCGGTCCTAACAAGGAAAATAAATAATTAAAAATCGTATTTCCTGTGATGGGTAGGGTTGGTGTAGGGCGATACAAAATATTGTTATGTCAGTAAAAAAACAATAGAAGTCTATCAAAGTCCTCACAAACATGTGTTTTACAGTTCAGTTCTCTGTTTACTACATTGCTGTATTTTATTGTTGGCTGATAGATGATGGTGAAATTTTTGTGATTGTTATCAACATTTACTTTCCATTATATTCATGATAGTTACATGTAAAACATATTTATTGCATATTGCAAATAGGTGTACATTGAGGAGGTCGTTGACTTAAACATCATGTGACACTGCCCCCTTGTGTTGAACAGGTGATTTGTCAATGTATTCAACAACATTCAGAGATGAGAAATTGGAGTGGCCATTGGCGGACATACAAGTTACATACAGTAAGTAGACTATCAATGCTATTTTCTTCACTTTAAACATCAGATGAAGTTATTATGTTCTCTTTAATGAATGTGATGCTCATTCATGATGAAGCAATATTTTAGCTATTACATTATTCATTTGATCGGCAGCTTGTTTAATTCCATAGCTTGTTAGATTGTAAGTAACCCATTACAAATAACGCAGCCATTTGGGGGACCCTAAGCAAATCTCAGGGAGTGTCTCTGGGGCCACCCGGCTTGCAGGGTCCTACGTTGCATGCTTTCTGTGGTGGGTAAATGCTACTGAACTCTGCAGAAAGTCCATGTGTGAATTGATATAGTAGATCTACCACTGTTGGGTTTTGCTCAATATGAGGTTAAGTGCTTGTGTTGTTAGCCAGATTAAATGACAGAGAAAAAAAGTCAAGATCAAAGAAGTAGCTAGCTGTTTACTGCTAAGACTCCAAATGCCGGTTTTGAACCATGCCAGGTAAAAGATTGTTGTGTAGTTTATTTCTTGATTGTTTTTATTATTATGATTTAAACAATCTAACTGAAACATGTTTAACTTAACCATCTCGCACATGGAGTGATGAGAGCACAGAACACATTTTTTTGTCATTCACACAAAAGCATTTTTGCATTGAAAAAAGTGAGCCACAAGCAGTGGAACAGAACTTGAGCACCACGTTTTTCATGTTGTGTGTGTCAACAGAAGACATGTTTATGAAAAGTGTAAACAAAGCCAAATCAGCAGAGTGTGGGAAAGCTTTACAAAACTAAAAACAAAAAATGCTGTCATGTGTAAAGGTCATGCTTTTTCGTTCTTCGTCCCGGGGATAAAAAAGAAGTTTGAAATTCCTGAGTAGTGATATGATGTAAGCAAATATGCTGATGCTGCACTTGCTCAACACATGACAGCGGTGAGAAAATGGGCATAGCGATGTGAATGTTTGCACAAGCTCTGCAACTGGCACTTCAGTAAAATCACAAAAAAACTGCTTTAAAGCAAGCAGCTTTACAGTATTAAACATGAAAAACATTATCAGTGTCACTTGTGTCAACTTGATTTTCTGCTTTAAAGCAGCTGCATATGTATATCAATGCATCTATCAGTGAATCCCTAATTCAGTATTTTAAGAAATTGCAGAAGCTGAAAAAGCATAAACAAAGTAAAACGTGCATGATTTATTATCTTAGTTTAGTCTAGTTCCCCATCGTCTATGGACAGTTATGGGGAAAACTCTTATCTACTAAGAATGCTGAAGCTGTAGCTGCATGAACAAATGGCAGTTCAGTCTGCCATAACAGGCGGAGCCTACAGCCTGTATAAGCTGCCTGTGGACAGTGTGCTGATTTGCATCCTCCCCAAGGCTCCCCAAGGAACTCGTCTTGGATTGCTCATCTTGGAAGCCCTGCAGGACCACCTCCATGACAACTGTTTTGCTTCCGCGCAACACTAAGACATTTGCACAAGCAATCAGCAAGTCCACGGCCAACATGGTGGTGCTGGAATGCCATAATTGGTTGAATCTAAAAGAGACCAAGTATGCTGATAAGATCACCGTCCTCGACTCCCTGGTTTTCCCCACAGGATTATTTAGCTCTTCTGTGGAAGGATTTGCTGAGCACTTGACAGTGGCACATAAGTCATCATGTATCACTTCCTACTCAAGCCCTCAAGCTCGGTGGCTGGTATGAATCACCATAAGGCTCCATCCTCCCAGCTGCCTGAAAAGCCCACACAGCCTCTGGCCCAGCCTCAGCCAAAAGAGCCAGAAGAGAAGAGAAATGGAAGTTTTAAAAACATAAATTTTACTGCTAACATTTGTGCGCTGTTAAACTGATTCTTAAATGCTGCTGAGTGGCCATTGTGTTCACACGCCAGAATAGTTTCTTTGAAAAAACCTATAAATGTGAAGAACATTTATGAAGATAAATACATGATACATTTGTGAAGAAGCAGAGAAGTTTAGACTTGCATGACATTTGCTAGACACAAATTGCTCATGTGTTTTAGTCTTATTGTCTGCTGTGTGAGACCTAATGTTTGTAATCTTGCTGAATCATCAATGAAAGTTTTCTGTTTCAGATCCCTCACATTTTAATGGATGGTTCCATAATGTCTGTCTCATTATGAGATAAAACTGATTTTAAGAACTGATGTTGAGAAATGTTCCATTGCTATGTTCTGCCGGAATACCGTTGGGGTATGTTGTAATATTTTGGGAAAATAATGACTGTGTGAAAAAATCAAAGACGCAGGCTATTCTGTACAGTTTCATTTACATCAGCTTTAATGAATAGAAGAACAACAAAACTGAAGTTGTGTCACTTGCACTTGTTGCCAGTAAAAAAAAGAAGAAAATGAAACAAACATATATTCTCAGTTAGGCTACTGTATGTTTTCTGTCACATGAACTGCTCCAAGGCTTTTAAGTTGCAAATCCAAGCACAGCTTTTATTGAAACAGGGCAAAATCTGAGTAAACAGTCCAAGAACAGGCAGAATATATATCTAAATGTAACAATACAAAACCTCCATGATACTGATAGTGACAAACACAGCTTATATAGGCAGGACCCAAATAATACAAGTGGAAGGAGCTGTAACCAATAATTTTCCATGAGACAAAGCCATGTAGTCTGGGAAATGAAGTTCTTTACAGAATAAATGTGAATGGAAATGGATAAAAAGCTGGACACCATGACAGATTAGAATAAGCATTTAATTACATAATTAAGCATTTACATTCTAAAACAGGGCATATTAAAAAATGGCATAGCATGGCGGTTGAGCCTTTGAGGAATATCTGTTATAAAATAGCAAAAAATAAATATTGCATGTGCATGGATCGAAGTGTTTACAAATGTATTCATAAAATAAGTTTCACTTTAAAAATATTTCAATGCAGCATTTTTGTATGCATGTTCACTTGTATGAATTTATTGTAAAGGTGCATACAATACTGAATAAGAATATGGTTAAGATGTTGGGAGAGCTCAGTAATAACATTTATATCTGTATATAAAAACAAGAGTAGTCTACTTAATGTATTTGCATTCGTGTGTTTGTGTGACTTGGACTGCGTTCCACTCCTCTTTTAGACACGCACTTTTATATGGACAGACCCTCGATCCCTCGATTTTCTCAGATTCTAAATGATCAAGGGGTTGTTGCAGAAGTGTGCATTCATGCAATGTAATCAATGATGTACATCCGAGTGAACGAGAGTGAAGGGCATAAGAAACCATGTTCTGTTTAGTTTCCCTTAGTTGCCCTTATTTGGTCTTCCTGTTCCTGTCCTTGCTATAGTTCATTAGTTTCCGCCTGTGTTTGTTAATTATCCCATTAGTTCCATTTGTGCGGTTCAGTACTTATAGCTCTACCTTTCCCTGTTTCTTGGTCCTGTCTTAAGTTGTGTTTAGAGGTTATGGTTTTCTGTTAGAAATGAAGCTACACTGACCTCTTGTGTTAAACAGGTAACGCCTGTGTATGTGACGAAATCAGCATAGGTGTGTTAAGCTGTATCTATCGTAATACTGAGGAATTTAGATAAGTCAGGAAGTTTACTTACAAAGCACTCTTTTGTGGTAGAAGTGGTGGTTCCACATATTTATAAATCACAAGGAGCTGTATTTACAGCTTCAGCTAAACAAACGTTACTGCGCATGCGTGCTTTTGTGGCCCTTCCGGTAGACATCCAAATAGAATACCAGCAGCTAAGTCCTTCTAGAGTAGATTATTTTTTTGATATCATGCGAAATATGTTCGCTGCGTAAATCAGACGGGTTTATTAAAAATGCTAACTCATTCTCTGCCAGCAGGAGTTGCTTTAAGCACGAGAAACGAGAGGTTCCCCAGTACCGGCTGTAGACAAAGCAGCTCTGAGCTTACAAAGGCTGCCTTATATGCAGGGTGAAATGAAAATGACATTTTCTAAAGACAGTCTTCCTTCAGAAATACAGTGATATAAAAACACCCACGCCTCGGTTTGATTTTGAAACATGCATTATGCGCTCATGTTTATTCAACGAAGCCTTTTGGAAAATCGGTCAGTTTTTATATCGTGGCAGTTCGCCATAAATAAATGTTTGGGAAACAGATCCCACAGCACAATAACCTGAGACCAACTTCATTCCTCATTATGAGCTGCGTTTGTAGCCCACCACACTAACCAGACCGCTAAACAAATACAGACTGGAAGTTAACTTAGGTCCAGGCGCATGTGCCCGATGAAACCGTCTGTATGGAGTACTGATTAAGTAGCCTATAGGATGCAAATTTACATTTTGTCATCATTAACTAACCCTTGTGTTATTCCAAACTGGTATGACTTTCTGGTATGAAGATATTTCACTCAAAAAAAAAATTAAAAATACTGCCATTAAATAGCAGTAATTTCCCGACAGCAGCATGCTGATAATTTAGAGCCCTCTATTGTTAATTTACCGCTTTTCATTTTTACAGCATGTCACTTTTCTACTAACATGGTAATTTCAATAGCTTCAAATAGTTTGAGTTTAGAATATAGTGTTAATGTGGCATTAGTAATGTGAACTTATGTAATTTGAGACCACTAAGAAGAAATATAGTATAATAGTCTTAGTATAAAACTGTAAACACTTTAAATAAACAAAAACATGTCTTTAACTCAATTGTTATAGATCAGCTATAGCACAGATGCGTGTGCTGAAGTACCTAACAAAAAGATCAGCTGCTTAGGCACTTCATAGTTATTGCAGTTATTCCACCTCCACCTCCACCTCTCCTAACAGTTCTGCAGACACTTAAAGTAAAGTTAGGAGGAGCTGTTTCATTGAGAACTGTTGCACTGCAGCTATCTTCTAGCCAAATTTCATTTAAAAACGTAAAAGACAAACATGTAAAGACAAACTCATCTAGTCATGATGATATATACATTTCAGTTTCAGCAGGCAACAATTTTTAATTATTATTCCAGCTATAACTAGTCATTAGTCCAGCAATGCATATACAATTACACAACATAATTCTATATAAATCATCAGTTTGTTGTTTTACACACAAGCACACAGACATTATTTCATAAACAACATAGTCGTGAGATGCAATAAAACGTTATACGCTCCCATAACAACAAAAGACAATACTTTATTGAACCTTTTCTGATAAGAAGTGAGCAAACTCAAGCATTTTTGACCATCATTTCTGTCCGGTCCATTGTGACATTGTTACATTTGATTGGCCTGCTCATGTGTCACTCAGAAAAAACAGGCCAATCAGAAGAGAGGCTCATGAATAGTAATTAGAATCAACCTGTTTTTGACAGAGCTCTTAAAAGAGAAGCTGTAAAAACATATACTGAGATGTTTTTTTGTCACTTATACTGCAAATATATATTCTTAAAGACATCAACACCTAAAGTAAAACTCCAAAAAGTCCACAATATGGGACCTTTAACGTATTTGACTTAATAAGCTGTGTTTATGTTTGGGGGGAAAGCACATGAATTTAATTGTGGGTTGTGGGCTGTTTAAGCCTAGATGAAACCACATGTTGTCACATGGACTGTTTTACTAATGTTTTTACTACGTTTCTGCATCTGGGATCATTTCAGTTGTATTGCTGTCTATGGAGGATCAGATACAGTAGCTCTCTGATTTCATCAAAAAATATATTAATTTGTGTTTCGAAGATGAACGAAGGTCTTTTGGGTTTGAAACAAAGTGAGGGTGAGTAATTAATGACAGAATTTTCATTTTGGGGTGAACTAACCCTAAACGTGCATTGTTGTGCTACGTTATTGGTTTTCAGCATAAAACTTTGTGAAATGATTAGTACTTTCTGAATAAGTCCAGTACATTTTAACAGTAACATGTAAAATGATTTAGACTGATACATCGTTTAAGAGATTTAAGTATTGTATAACATAACTCTCTGCCACTTTCATTTTTTAGCTCTTGAGTGAAGAAAAAATAAAAAGTTGAATATAGGCAAAAAATGTGTTGATGGAGTTGTTTCTTATAAACACGCAGCTTTTCTCAAGACATTGTTTGATGGACTGGAGTGATGTGAATTATCGTGATGTTTTTATCAGATGCGTTCTGACGGCACCCATTTACTGCAGAGGATCCATTGCTAAGCGTGAGTGATGTAATGCTGAATATCTACGAATCTGAATATGAAAAAACTGAACTGAGGGTGAGTAAATGTTCAGCAAATTGTGTTAACTATAATAAAACAAATTAGTAGCAATAAAAAGTAGCAAGAGTAAACTCGGCATGATACATACAAAATTACTGGACCATTCAAAACAAGTCATTATACAGTATATCACAAAAAACTGACTTTTGCTTGTGTGTGTGTGTGTGTGTCAGCTCACCCAGCAATGAATGTTCTGTCATTATTTATTCACATACGTCTTTCTTTTATTGCAATTAGAGCTGTTTCTTTTTTTGCATTCCACAGAAGGAAGTCAAACATGAATAAAACAACATAGTATCGATGAAAGTGATAGATGTAGAACTTTGAAAATTCATATTTTTGTTTATGTTTCCACAAAGCATTGCTGAACTTGTCACAGCATTTGTGTTTTTTTAAAATTCGGTCCATTGTGCTATGAGAAAACTACGCAATATAAAGGGGATGAGATGCTGACAGACTGGTTCTGCTTTGTTCTTCGGAAGCTTGTGCACTTCAACATGCTGGTGAAAACTATTATTTTCCACGGTTATATAAAAACACCAGTTTTATAGTAAGTGCATGGCTGCAACAAAGAAGGTAAAAATAGCGATGATACTACACCAATAATTTCAACACACTAAGGTGCTGCTGCTTTCTTAGTCATGCATAGTTTTAAATGTTATCTTTCTGGATGAGTTCCTGTGACTTCCGTGGAATGGAAAAATAGATGTCAATGTCTTGCTATTTTTATTTTCAAAATGTTTTCACTTCTGACAAAGTTCATAGATGTTGAATTACAGAAAGTGTGTTAACTCAATCATCAGATTCTCATTTGTTATATAACATTTAAATAAATGTTAACAGTGATTGTTATGTTTTAATATAGCTAACAGAGAAATAGAGCTGGGGGAAAAGGATGATGAAAACATTATTATTATTATTATTATTATTATTAAATTCAATTTAATTTAAAGGGGTTGCATAGCAGCAAATAGTGAAAATTGCAAATGCATAATTGATTCGTGCTGGGAGCTTAAGCACTAAGCCATTAAATATATAGATAATGGACTAAAAGTAAACTCCCTTAACTGGTGCCGACTTGCTCAGCTTGTTCTGTGCTCAGGAACCGTACAATGATGTGTAAAGCTAGCATGCAAGCACTTTGATAAGATCCTCTGATAACACCAGCTGTCATTTTTGGAAATGAGGTGTGTCCTGATCCAGAATATTTCTCATTATTTACTATTCAACACTGTTGCCAAAGAATATAAATAATGTTGCCCTACCTAATTTCTTTTTAAGCATTTCTTGTAGACAGCATTTGGATGTTTTACTTTATTGAATTAATTAATATACTAGAATATCATATTATAATATTATATTATATTGTAAAGAGAATGTTATAATATCAAGCCCTATAAGCACATAAACATTGATAAGGTCTAGGGTCTAACTATTCCATTTATAGTTAGCGAAAATGCCTCATATATTATATAACAACAACAATAATTTTATATATTTAAGCAGTATTGACATAATTTAAATAGTATTTTTTGGCTTGACACCAGAGTGGTGAGCACATCATTTTGTATGATTTTATATACTTTTCATGCTGAAATTAGAAATGATTGTTGTTTATGTTGTTGTTGTTTGTAATAGGCTATGTAAGTTTTTTTTAAGACATCACAATAAACACTAAAGTCTCTGAAGTTGTTTTTATTTCTAGTAAGTAAACTCAATTGAGCAGTGATAAGCAAAATGTTTTTAATTCTGTCTTTTTTTTTGTTAGTTTTTTTGATACATTTTCAGCTTGAGTGTGTCATTTTGCATTTTACAACTTAATTTCACCGTAAACAAAAGCTAAATTAACTTAATGTTTGAACAAAACTATAAATATAATTTTAGAAAAACTAATAAAATTGGCTTTTTTTGTTAGAAAGTAATTTATTTAATAATTCATATGGCCATTTGTGGCCACAAATGAACTAAATTAGAATAGTGGAACAAATTAGTACAACATGGCCACAATTTAACTAAAATGGGGGAAAATAAATTAATTTATGGTCATTTTTTCTGAATGTTGTAAGTTTTTAAGCTCTGTATAATTAATATCATTCTGCTATTCATTCTTTATTCATTTTGAAGTCATAATTCATGCATTTCTGAATACGGTGTAAAATCCCAATTTAAAGTCTCTTTTTAACTTCAACATAACTAGCTCTATATGGTCAGGCAGGTCTCCTATAATGCCTCATCAGAGACCAGAACACCTAGATGAGCCCTCTGGACAGATCACCGGAACCAAATATACACACACACACACACACTATAAGTCCTTTACACAATCTGACATGTGCTTAATATTGAACTGGAGATTAGGTGCTGGACGTCCGGCCAGAGGAGAACTGGCCCCAACTAAGCCTGGTTTTCACAAGGTTTTTTTCCCCATTCTCTCATGGATGGGGTTTTGGTTCCTTGCCGCTGTCACCTCTGGCTTGCTTAGTTGGGGGCACCTAATTTCT
>JAUMHE010000080.1:2609730-2634074 GCA_032359235.1 Enteromius mattozi
CAAGAACTAATTAGACACAAACACAAGGCACCTGGGGAGACACAGCTGGGAAATGATTAAACACTAAGGACCGGGGCATGGTTACAAAGACAGGGCACATGAGGGAGAACGAATGAAAATAAACACAAAGCACGTGGACCAGACAAAAAAACATAAACAATGAACTATGGAGGCGCCTGACGGCGTGACAGTGGCTAAGCCATTCAGGGCTTTATAAGTGATTAACAAGATTTAAAAATCTATACGATGTTTAATAGGGAGCCAGTGCAGTGTCATCTCTTTTTTTTCTCCTAGGCACAACGGTGAGTCTTGTAAAAGAAAAGCGGGTTTATTCAGGTCATCACCTCCTCCAGATTAAAATATTAGACCAGCAGGGAAAGTACTCTATCCAGAACCTTACGGTCACGGTGTGTGACTGCTTTATCAATCCCAACTGTCATGTCAGGATGGTTTCGCAGGCTCGGATGGGGCCTGTTTCTGCCTGGATGGTTGTTCTTGCAATTCTGATTCTTACAGGTGAGATGGTGATTTCTGATGTTTGGGTGACATTAAGAGTACTAATAGGTGATGAAAGATTTTGCAAACAAAACAGTTTCCTTCTGTACAAGTCAATCCAACCGTGAAAGGTATGATAAAACAATAAACGACTTGCCATGGAAATCTGTAAAAACCTGTTTTTTGAACGATACATAAAGTTTTGAAATGTTATTTAGTTTGTTCTCTGTTTACTGTAGTTTTGTTTTGCTGCAAGGCACTTTTGGGGAAAATCTGGGTTATTTATTTAGCTGATTAAGTTCATCCGAAAATGCAAAATTGCTTACAATTTACTAACACTTACATTATCTAAGATGTATACTGTATGAGCTAGTTTGTTCTGAACAAAATTGAACATTTCATTACTTGCTCACCAATTAACCCTTTGCAGTCAATGGGTGCCATCAGATTGTTTTGGAGTAAATAATGTTGGACTTTTTTTACTCATATCATTGATGGCCAGAGTAAATTTTCAGCAAATTCCAACAAGGTTTAAGTAAATACTCTCTTTTTATATTTCAGCAATGTGCTTAATAAGTCTACTGATGTCCTGCAAGGCAGAGAAAAAAATGATTATGATGAAAGATGGCTACGGTCATCTCATCACAACAAATACAGAAAATCCAGGAACAGACTGCACGGTAATTTCATCACACAACATACAGCAGCTGTTTTTCAGGAATGTTTGAATCTGTGCATTTTATTCAGTTTGAGGTAATACTTACAACTACAACAATGTTTTATGTCAGCATTAGTTCAAGTAATACCAATAGCTGAAGTAAATAACATTACTTTAGGCAATGATAGAATACTGCACAGCATTAATGTTAAAAATTATATATCAGTGTAATCTCTATAATCTGACACACACAAACTTGTTATTGGTGTTGTAATTAATTATTGTAATATAACAAATACTGTGAAATAACAGTTGCTTAAAAGTATTCAAAGCAGATTTTATTTGTACTTTCTTAATTTGAAATTCTGCATCTGTTTCCCTAAAAAGACAGGTGATTTTCTTCAGAACTTCCAGGTGATGTATAAAGAACAGCAGGCTGTTTCACAGACTCCATCATCGGTCTGCAACAAGCAGACGTTCAAACGCTCAACATATAGGGTGAGTATTACCAGCCACTGCAAGATTTCAAAGTGTTGCTCTTTTCCTTTGTTTTGTGATGGACTGTTTCTCATGTGTATGTTTTAAGAGTTCCACAAGACGTTCATACAGAGGAAATTTTCAGGTAAGAATAAAGTGACAGTAATAATTCACATCATATGCAAATAGCTCAGCTCAGCATCGTCTGTGCTTTTTTCAACCAGCGATCGAGCGTCAGATCAAGCTGTACAAGCAATTATTCCTTCAACACCAATGCACCTAACCTACGAGAAATCCTCGCTGTTCAAATCAACCAGGTGACTTTATGCTTCTGTCTTTTATTCTACCATTTTTTCTTCTTTTCACATCTAAAAATTTTGAAATTTTGAAGAAAGATAAGGATTAGGGATATGTTCATGTATGATAAGGCATTGATATGTGTTTAATTAGCACTAATAAATGGCTAATATTCTAGTAATATGCATGATAATAAGCAACTAATAGGCATAACCATAAAACAGAATGTTACCAACTTTATTTATTCAAACATTAAGGAAACATTCAGTTTTATAATTTTCCAAATATTATTTCCAAACCTAACAAGTTGTAACATTAATAAAAGGAACTTACTTTGCATTAGGTGGTCTTAACTACTTACATTACAATTAATCATTTGATACAATGCACTTACATACATGTTTCTACATTGTACTTAAATTTGTAAAAAAAATATATAGACATTTGTAATTAATTTGTGTACTTACATTTATAATTACAATGTTGACCCACCCTTACACCTTAACTCACCCTTAACCTACCCATACCACCCTAACCTTACCCATATAGAGGAATTACAGTCAAGACCCAAGGATATGTTGAATGAAGACTAGGAGTCAGAGATGCGATCAATTAAATAAAAGATTATTAAAGAAAATAGTTTGCAGTTTCATCAGCAGAAGTCAACTTCAACACTCTCAATGAAGTTTGCAGGCCACTCTGCTTACATCTCAGAAACACCAGTCATTATACTCTAACAGAGGTCACTAATTATTTTAATACTTAGGTAAGCAAGTTTCTGGTAGGTTGAAACATAGATAAACTTAGAAAATCTACACATATACATTTATATTATTTAATGCAATATTAATTTATAATTGATACAACTCATTTTTAAAAAAAAGATAAATGTATAAAACTTTTTGTTTTGTGAAAACCTGTAGGTCATGCTTTTTACAGTCATTTTACAGTTTAATATGTTACCATAGTCATTGCCTATTACTCTCACATGACATTTTATTTATGCAGGTCTTAAAACGTCTTAAGTCTTACATTTGAGCTTTTAAGATGACTTAAGAGAGCTTTTTTGATCCCTCAAATTTATCATGGTGAAATAGCTAAGGACTTTGTCGCAATCTAGACTGCGGCTGTCAAATATGGCTTTACCGAGCTCAACGGCTCTGGCCAGAGCAGATGTAAACAAAATGCTATTGGCTATTTTAAAAGGGGGCGGGGCTGCTCGATATGTCTTCCTGTCTTCCTGTTTCAGTTAAAGTTAGGTCACCACATAGATTAATGCTGCGTGTTTCAAGGCACTTCAGGGGACCTTCAAGGGAAATACTTAAGTGACAGCCTTAACCTCCCTTAAGTAAACCCTTAGGTTTTTTTTCTTGCAACCCATGTTTCACTAGAGTACCCTTAACATTATAATTAAGGTGTTTCTCATCAATATTATTATAATGGCCACTGTAGATGTGCAATCCACTCCTTCACCCGTATCCCACCTCAATAGCAGCAATACAATATGAACACGAGTACAATGTGTACATAACAGCTAAACATTAAAAAAAAGAGTCTGTTTTAAATATAAAACCTCCCATGAATGATGTATTCAGTAAATAACAATGTTTTGAGAAAGTTTTATTAACATTACTGGAAGGTTTGTTTAGAACTTTGAGAACCTTGTCAGAACATTAATCAAGGTTCTGAGAATGTTCCTGTAAGCTGAGTAAGCTTTAAGATAGATCAACAGTTTTTTTAGATCATGAGAAATAAATTTGTTGTGTCCAAATGTATGAAAGGATGGTAAATAATGTTTTTTCCCTTTGCTTCATTTCAGAAACTACTTGCTCTCCAAACCCGTGATGAGGAAGATGGTATTTACAAACCGCACTGTTACACAGACGAAGGACAACCTATGGCCAGTGATGAACTGGACGCAATATCCATTCCAGAGGATGACTTTCATCCAGAGATGCTTAAAAATCTGGACAGCAGGTTCAGTCAGTTAGCAGCAATCTCCAGACCTGACCTGATGAAGAGTTGACAGTTATCTCAGGAAGTGTAGGCTAAGTATAAATATTTATGACAAAATGCAAAAATAAATATTTTACTACAGTATGATAAATATAACTTAATTTGCATTTCCTGAATGTAAAATTGGCGTGCTTGCAGGACAACAAAGAAATGGTATTAATAGTTTTAGGTGAGCTCAGGTTTTTGGCTTTTGTTTTCTATTTTTGTTATATATTTTTTGTACTTCATGTGGAATAATTTAAAGACATTTAATAGAAATATGGTTGTGTAGTTATTACTCTAAGAGTACATGTGTGGATGGTCATAATAGAATATTTAGTTTGGTGATATGTGTGTTTGAAGAAAATGTCTTTTTTGACTGCATCCTGTGCCATCTGGGTCTGTTGTTCGTGAAACTGCTCTGTTGTTTCAGGGGTTTTTAATCTTTTACTGTAAAAATGTGACTGTTTTTAATTTCAACTAATTGTACATCGATGTATGGGAATCGATGGATGTTTAATAAAATTCAGTGTTTAATCTACTAAAGCATAACATGCTACTGTTATTCTTGTTTCCGTTTTTTTTTTTCACAACTTTTTAATTTAGGTTATTTATATAGACTATGCACTAGACTTTTATTCATGAGTTTGAAAAAGTTGTGTGGTGGGGACGTTGAAGGCGAGCGACCGTGGAGCTGTGGTTTGTTTATAGCCTAGGTTCAGCTTTTAAGCTCTGGCACTTTTAATTAGGTATGAACATCTTAAATCTTTAATTATTTTGTGAAGCTTTTTGTTGAGGGAACCGGATTCATGCTAACTGCCGATCGGTCTACAGAGTACCTTTTCCCCACTCTATCCACCTTTTTCTTGACGTAAAAATGGGCGCTGCCATTTTGTACATTCTATGGGTCTAGCTTTCGCTCTCATCTGCGTCCAGCTAGTTTCAGCTGTATAAAACAGTTCGATATGCTGCTTGATATTGAAAATTTGTGTGTCTTATCATGTTATTTTAATGTATCATCTTAATTATGAATACACTGGTTTGTAGTGAAAACAGTTTTACATTTACTGCACGTTGTTATTCTCCTTGTTATTTATTTATAGCGTTTAATGAACCAGAAGCCTTACCCATAGGCTTACGTCTGTGTTTAGGAAAAAGGTGGATATGAGGTGGTTATTGACTGTTAAAAGCTACACTGCCCTCTTGTGTTAAATAGGTGACACACTTGTGAAAGTGACGAAATCATTGTGTTGTGTTTCAAATCGGGTGATAAGAAATTTGAGTGGTTCATGTTAAAGGAGTACACCACCTCTCTAACAGGAAGTGAAAATCAGTAATCAGTTGTTTATAGCCAAACTCAACAACATATCTGAGTACTGGTTTAGAATGTAATTCCAATGTAGACTGACATTTAAAAGTAGTGCTTAGTAATATTTAAGTAATCTGCCTTTACCTTGTTGAAGTCATATCTGTCTCTCACACGATCTGGTGACAGAGAATGCAGTTTTGCATTAAAAAAAAACAAAAAACAGTAAGGCGCGAGCAGCGAATGGAACTTGAGTGCCACGTTTTCATGTCATGCGTGAGATGCTGCAAATGGTCAAACAGGTTTGTCTAGCACATATTTACAGAGTGGAATGTTAAACTGTGTGTGGTTATGTGTTTCCACAGGGTGGTGTAATACCTGCAGTGCAGTAGTGTATTTAACTTATCGCTTTCAGCTCTGCTTCTGCCGAGTCTTTGCGAAAAGAGGAGCTAGCTTCCCTCTGGCAGTAAATATTCCATGAAGATACCAAGACATTCTAACATATATTTAAATTTATCGCCAAGAATTGATTTAGAATTTCTTCTGTATAACTATATTTGTTTTTGACATATATGCCTTACATATAATCACTAATACACAAGGCGTGTATAATATCGCACTACAGTTTACGCGTACATGCAACACACATTGTTTCCATGTGGAATAAAGACTGTGTTGTGTCATAGAGTATGGATTTCAGTATGGATTTTACATACATACACATGTATGTATACAGGTGCATCTGAATAATTTAGAATGTCGTGGAAAAGTTAATTTATTTCAGTAATTCAGCTCAAATTGTGAAAGTCGTGTATTAAATAAATTCAGTGCACACAGACTGAAGTAGTTTAAGTCTTTGGTTCTTTTAATTGTGATGATTTAGGTTCACATTTAACAAAAAAACACCATCTCAACAAATTAGAATACTTCATAAGACCAAAAAAAAATGAAAAAATTTGTGAATTGTTGGGCTTCTGGAAAGTATGTTTATTTACTGTATTTGTACTCAATACTTGGTAGGGGCTCCTTGTGCTTTAATTACTGCCCCAATTTGGCGTGGCATGGAGGTGATCAGTTTGTGGCACTGCTGAGGTGGTATGGAAGCCCAAGTTTCTTTGACAGTGGCCTTCAGCTCATCTGCATTTTTTGGACTCTTGTTTCTCATTTTTCTCTTGACAGTACTCCACAGTGTCACACTGTGTGGTGCACTCATGAACAAGTCGAGACTCGACTTTACTCAATAACAATTCTTTAATAATCTAAAAGGGTAAGCAGACAGATAGGCAGACAGGCAGGGTAGACACACAGAAAATAACCTTAATACCAGACGACAAGACTAAACTGAAGAGAACTTAAATAGGGGAGACAATGAATGTAGTTGACATGACACACCGGAACATAATGACATAATTAACTGAAGACAGAAACTGGTTCAAACAGAGCACATGGGGAACAACAACAAACAGTCCAGGCGTAAACAAACACGAGGAAATGAGAGGAAGTCTGGAGGAGGTTCAGGAGGTGGCCGGTTGACCGCGAGGAGGACGACTGTAGATGGTGTCCCACCTGTAGACTAGATGGTGTCCCACGGAGGAGCCGATGGAGGGAGGAGCCATGGAGGAGGAGACCGACGTGGAGACGGAGAGCCGATTAGCCAGGCCGTCGCCAAGGATCCGGAGGGCCAAGGCGGAGCAGATGGTGCCGATGACCGATGTGGAGACGGGGATCCAGAAGGCCACGGTGGAGCCGGAGCGACAGAGGACTGAGGCGAAGCTGGAGGGAGGGAGGAGCCTGACAGAGCCGGAGGGATGGAGGGACAAGGCGTAGCCGGAGGAGTGGAATCCTGAGGCAGCGGAGGGTCAACGACAGACCAAGGCGGAGCCAGAAGGACGATGGAGCCTGGCGGAGCTGGTGGACTGACGGGCCATGGTGGAGAGGAGAGAGCTAGGGGCCATGGTGGAGCCGACGGGTCAGAGGGCCGAGGTGGAGTCCGGGACTCCGGAGCTGAGGGATCCACCAGCCACGACGCCGATGGAGACTGGCAGACCCATGACTAATCCAGCACACAGGTGGTGGGCTGAGGGTGAGCACGGTGCTGGCAGGTGACAGCAGTGGAGTGGACAGGACTGGGTGGGAGGGCGGGTTTTTGTATTCCACTCGAGGAGCGGGAACTGTAGGGGGCACCTGTGAGGCGCGGGCACTGGGGGGCGCACCTGAGGAGCGAGGACTGGAGTCTCCCAGTCTAAAAGGTCCTTCACCGGTAGCCCCAGATCTACCAGCTCCCCCTCAGCCATGGTGCAGTGGGCAGAGCTCCACTCTGCAATCTTGCTGTCCATGGCAATCTCCACCGTGGCGATCTCATTTGCCGGCTCTCGCACCTGGTCTGACGTCTTAGGCTCAGGCTCCGAGGCAATGGCTCGTCGGTCGCACCGGGCTCTGCCTCTCCATCAGCGTTGGGCTTGGCCTGTGGCTCCGCGCAGCGGTGAGATGGTGGACAGCTGGTGAATGGCGATCCATTTCTCGCCAGTGTCCACTCCAAGGAAGCCGGCAAAGTCCTCTCGAGGACCATCTTCGGACAGCGGCGCTCTATACATGGGTCTTAGGCTTCCGTTGTAGAACGCACAAAGAGCGCTGTCCGGATAGCTGGTGTAGAGTGCTATGTGCAGGAACTGCCGGGTATGGTATGGGAACGTGTCAAGACTTGACTTCACTCAAAAACAATTCTTTAATAATCCAAAAGAGTAAGCAGACAGACAGACAGGCAGGCAGGCAGGGTAGACACACAGAAAATAACTTTAATACCGGACGACAAGACTAAACTGAAGAGAACTTAAATAGGGGAGACAATGAAGGTAATTGACATGACACACCTGAACATAATGACATAATTAACTTGAAGACAGAAACTAGGTCAAACAGATCACATGGAGAACAACAACAAACAGTCCAGGGCGTGACACACAGATTCTCTGTGGGGCTCAGGTTTGGTGAGTTTACTGGCCAGTCTAGCACACCAGCCTCAGTCCATTCCTTGTGAAGTTCACCCAAATTCTTGAATCGATTTTGGGAATGAATGTTTGTGGCTTACCCTCCTTTTGAAGGGTGTCAATGATTGTCTTCTGCCAGATCAGGGAGGATCAGGTCAGGTCTTCCCCATGATTGTGTAGCCTAGTAAACCAAACTGAGAGACCATTTTGAAGGCTCAGCAAACCTTTGCAGGTGTTTTGAGTTGATTAGCTGATTGGCATGTCACCATATTCTAATTTGTTGAGATAGTGAATTGGTGGGTTTTTGTTAAATGTGAGCCTAAATCATCAAATTAAAAGAACCATAGACTTAAACTACTTCAGTCTGTCTGCACTGAATTTATTTAATACACGAGTTTCACAATTTGAGTTGAATTACTGAAATAAATTAACTTTTGCACTACATTGTAATTTATTGAGATGCACCTATATATAGTATCTAAAATGTCTTTTTGATAAATAAACTGGATATATAATAATAACGTAATTCATGTAAAATATATAATATGATTTAATTAATGGAAAATATGGTGTCTGTCACAGTGTTAATTCTGTCATCATTTACTAACCCTCATGACACTCTAGACTGGTATGACTTTCTGGTATGAAGATATTTTGTAGGATGCTGGTAACTAAAATATCCTGGCTATGCTTGACTTCTATTGTTTTGTAAAAAAACAACAACACACAAAACAACAACAACAGTAAAAAGCAAATCAGATGATTTTTTATGTTTCACAGATAAAAGTTATATAGGCAAGACATTAGAGTAAACTATGACATTTAGGTGTATAACGTTATTATCTTAACATGTTTTTGGCTTGTCCTGTATCTCTATGGTACACCTATAAATGCAGTGTGAAAACAACAGTGACCTGACCTTTTTGAAAATGTCACAGTCTGAACTCAGCATTAGCTTCTGTGGGCAACCAGTCTTGGTGCTGCAGGGTGATATAGCTGTGGACATGCAAGCAAGGATTAGAAACAATGGGTGAATCTCAGTCAGCTCCCTTGTTGAGTAGTAAGGGCACTGATCAGGGAGTCGGCCATTTTTAGGGCTGTCGCAATCGCAAAATCCTTCTAGGGCACTGGAAAGTTCGCTCCCTGAAAACTCCCACAACACACTGCAAAAACTAGGGAGCATCGGCGCACACAATGCTCTCTTACCGGAACTAACGTCATATTTCTGAAGCGTGAAACATAAACAACACAAATGAACGTGATAAATATAATGACACGATAGAAGATTTAAAAAGACTGACCTTTTTTTAGAATATTTCAGCATGTAACAGAACAATGTGATTAAAGAGAATAAAAAGTAATGTGAAAATTATTCTGGTCCTGCATGTTGTTTATTAATTCTAGTGATGACGTTCTACTATGTTGTCCATTGAAGCTGCATGTAATCACGTCACTGGAATTCAAGTCAGGGAACTTACCAGTGACCAAACTGGTGTACATGATCTACTGACTTACAAGCTCGGGAGCTAGAGAGCTGACTGAGACACACCAATAACGGTTTGTGATGTTAGTGAATGTATGCAGAGTTTAATGTGTGCTGTAAATAAGCCCTTCTGTGTTGTAAACTGAGAAAAAGAAAATGATCAAATGAACCCTTAAAACTATGCACACCAGGAATTTTATTCATTTTGTCATGCAACATTTTTATATAAGACGTCAGCAAAGGAAAAGACTATTAAGATGCCTATGGCAGTACACTGGAAAATCTACCTGTTCCATGGACCTTTGCAATAGTTTCCAATGTAATAGTCTAGGAAGTTTATAAATAGAAAAGATAGAAAGATTACTATAGTGCAACTAACCTGAAAGCATAAACCACACATAAACTATCAATAAACTGGGCCTTTTTTATAAAAGCAGTTCAAATGCCTGAAATTCTGTGCCCACTGACTCCTGCCTTTGGTGGAAACAGTAAATGAGCATTATAGAAGAAGATATGTGTGTGTGTGGTTTGGTATATTAAAAGAGCAGTTATGGGAGTGAATGCACCGCTCTCTCTTTCCTCCTTCAATACCCTTGATTTTAGCAAGGCTAACCCTGGCACTGCAGCCAATACAACAATAAGACTGAAATTCTGAAATTCAATACACAAGGGCCATTAAAAATATTTAATTGTATAGAATTTCATGTGACACTTATGCATATATGGAATGGCATCGTACAAGTTCAGTCACATAGGATTTGAAGTAAACAACCATAAACTTAACTACTGGGTAAACCAAATACCATAAAATAAGTTTTATTCAACTACCAGCGAATTCTGACTTACAGCAAACATACTTGTAAATGCAATAAATGGCATGACTCATTGCAATCAATGTAATCAATAACAATTACAATACAGGGTAAATATGCAAGAAGGAAACAGTTTTATTTCTCATTGTAAACAAAAATCATGTGAAAAATGCTGACCTATTTTCTAGGTAACTAGTTAAATAGTATCCAAAGAAACACCATGCCTTAAAGCCATGTCCAAGTGTTTTCACGTGATCTGCAGAAAATGTAATAATGCATGCATTTGTCACTGAAAAATAAACAGTGTGACATTCATAAAAGAACTTCACAATAAAACTTTAATCCCTTCCTTGCTCATTTGGAATTGTAGGTTGTTTGTGGCTTGTCATTTTCTGCATAACTTTCTTCTGTGGCTTCACCTGTCTCTTAAATAAAAATGATAAGAAATTGAAGCTGTGTGAATGTTTTTTTTGGTAACACTTTATTTTAGGGTCTCTTAACTAGTTGCTCATTAACATGCATATTACTAGAATATTAGCCATTTATTAGTAGTAATTAAGCATATATTATGACTTATTCTACATGACTTTATTCTACATCCCTAATCATACCCAATACCTAAACTTAACAACTACTGTGCTAACTGTTAAAAAGGACTTTATGGAGAGAAAAGTTGTAGTTGAAGGGTTAGTTCTGTCATTAATTACTCACCCTCATATTGTTCCAATCCCGTAAGACCTTCGTTCATCTTCTGAACACAAATTAAGATATTTTTGATGATAGCAGAGAGCCATCTGTCCCTCCATAGACAGCAACACAACTGAAATGATCCCAGATCCAGAAATGTGGTCATCGGTAAAACAGTCCATGTGACATCAGTGGCTCAACTTCAGAGTTAAATAAGGGTTCCCTATTCTAAAGTGCTACCTTTTTCTTTTTTTGTGGAACAGAAGCGACTCAAAGTAGCCCATCAACAGTTATTTAGAATAAGGTAATAACTGAGTAATATAAGAGACCCATAAAAACTCTGACTCTTTGGTCACACTTTATTTTGAGGTCTTATTATTAACTGTTAAATATGAATTTTCCTTCAGTAAACTCCTAATTTGCTGGTCAAGCAGAAGTACTCATAAAAATGTGCTATAGTGAAAATTGGTCCTTAAAATCTTACCTTAAATGTTTCCAGTGGCAAAATCAAGTGTCCATGTATTTGTTGTGCACTGATTAGATTCACAAAACAGTGTAAAACATGAAACATATTTCTACTTTCATTCATTATTATCATTGCTGTTGTTGTTGCTGAGTGTCTTGAGCCATCAGATTTGCCATTGATATTAAATCCTAAAGTTAATATGATTGATGATGGACAATTCTCAAAAAGGGATGAACTTAAACCGTGCGCTCAGTATTTTTAGAATTATGCATGTTTTGATTTAGGCATGTGTTGTTGTTTTTGTTTTGTTTTGGGTTTTTTTGCATTTTTATTACAATTTATTTTGTTAAAATCAATGATTCCAATTTAAATCATCCTTTTTGATTTAGTGTTTTGGTTGAACAAAATGTTTTTGGCGTGACGTATGCGTATTTGTGTTGTACAATTAAGACTCCTCAATGAAAGTGCATTCCAGGTGAAAAGTCAAAGTCTTTTCAAAAAGTCAGATTGTTTTATCATCTCCTTTGACTAACGTTAATGTCATTTGCTTTTCACAGAAGACCTCGGATCTGACACTATATTTAGAAAACGATAGCTGATCACAAAAGGCCAGATGCTGGCGTTATCTTAGCTGCAAGTTGTTGTTAAATTTAACAGATTTAAAAAACACGTGTCATTTGTTTTCCACTGGGCACAATTCAAATGAAATCCTCCATGCAGATCAAAAAATTTACATTTTTTAATTAAAAAATTTAATTAAACTGTAATTTACAAACAAGAAAATTTGAATGCATAACAAATGCAGGTGGCAAAAAGAGAAAGCCACATGAAAGCTCATCACAAGTAGAAGTATATAGAAAGTGCACAAAATCATTCATGCCAACACAAAACACCATAATGGTGACACACATGACACTTAAATAATGCAATAAACATTCATTAAACAACTGAAGTAAGATAAAGCCCAAATGTACATAACTGATAACAAAAACTATTTAAAAACATGATTATTTAAGCAAAATACTTTCAAGTGAAGGGGGGTGTGGGGGGGGGGTTTAGCATTTTTACAAGATTTTACAGTTAAAACAACACTTATTTTTACAGTGTAGAGTACACCTGTTTTACAAACATTTTTACTGAGAGTGTTATATGTTGTGTTTAGTCAGGAACAGGAAGTGGGGTTTGTTTCCTTGGAAGAATATCAGTGGATTCATAAAATATCTGACCTATGAAAGTTAAGCTGTAGGGAAACACATGCTGAACTCTCTTTGAACAGAAGGCCTATCTATTGTGCACAATTCATGCATATATTATTCATTCTGTCATTTCATACCTGTTTGTTTTCGATTGAATTAAAACCAGAACCTGTTCTAGTAGCATACTCATACTTCTTGTTTTCTGATCCGTTTAAGAATGTCTGGACTCTTGCCAGAATCCTTCATGTATACTTCCTTAGAAAGTGTGTCAGACAATAGAGTTCTACAGCTATAAAATTTTTTTATCTGATTTAATGGGTTTCCAGAGAAATCATCCTCCTTTGAGTCTATTTAAAAGGAGAAATACGCTCAGTTTGCTTCACATGCACACTAAAGCACAGCTAAAGCAAGAGAAAAGGAAGCTCCTTAATCTGAATCTCCACTCACCGCTTAAAATGAAGACTGCTGTGATTGTTTTCTTCATTGCAGTAAGTAACAGAATTTATTTGACTTATTTATTTATATCAATTTATTTTTACAGATTTCAATAAAAATTGAAGGTATACTGTAAAAACAACCTTATTATTGTTTACACTTTAGTTTGGGAACCAATTTTAGCTATTAAGTATGCCTCTATAAACTCCTAATTCGCTGCTTATTACCAGTAATGTAGTTGTTAAGATTAGATATGTGATAAGATAAAGGGATCCAAAATACAGCCATGTAGAATAATATCCATTGATATTCAATTTATGTACTAATAAACAGCCAATATGCTTGTAATATGCATGCATGGTTCATAGTGAGAATTGGTCTTTAAAATAAAGTGTTGCCATTGCTTTGCATCCTCCAGAATACGATGGCTATCAGGTAAGACCTGGAAATGAACGGCCTACATTAGTGAGATTTTAAATGATGATTTGCAATGTATTTTCTTTTCCAGAGTGTCTGCATTCAAAGTGCAACTCCATCAAAACTAAACATACGCAAAAAGCGAGCCTGGATTGTGGATTCACTGACCATGGAAGAAGAGCACGCTGGTCCTTTCCCATATAAACTGGGAGATGTAGGTTATACTGAAACCTTTCTATATTTGGACACTTAATAGCAGAATATTAACTTAATAAAAAGCATTTAATGTATAAGCACAGAATTCTGCGTTTGTTCTCAAGCAAACAAATAATTTTGAATGTTTCCCTCCTTTTTTTAGTTAAATATTGAGAAGAAAGTTCTAGAAGAATATTCCATTCATGGACAGGGCATCGACAAAGATCCCAAAGGAATTCTCTCTGTGAACAGAAACGGATCCGTTTACGCTCATGGAAAAGTCGACTACGAGGAGTACCGGAAACTGAGAGTAAGTTTTACGATAAGCAGTGAATAAGTAGTTTAAATAGTGAATATTAACCATTGTTTTGTTGACTTGCAGATCACTCTTTCTAAAAAACAAACAGTAGTTGCTGTGGATATCGATATTCTGGATATTAACGACCACGCTCCTGTTTTTAATCGGGACGTGTATGAAATCACAGTAGATGAATCAACACAACAAGGTATGACTCAAATGTACAAAACTGGTTTAATCCGGCTGGTTTCCGGGTGAAGGGGCAACATTTCACCTGATCCTCCTCGTATTGTTTTCTTCAAAGGTAAGGTTCTGGTCACAATGCTGGCAACCGACAACGACAGGCCTGGCACAGAAAACGCTCGCTTCACGCTGACAGTCGTCTCAGTGTCTCCCTCTACCTCCACTGCTCACTTCTTCATTCAGCAAAGAAAAGGAGAGCAGACGGGAAGCATTTATTTCAAGGGGTACCTTGATTATGAGGTAACATATACACAGTTTTCCGATCCTTTGACAGTTTTATAATTTATTGCTCAACATTATAATTCCTGAACTTTTTCAACATCCATTCATTCATCCATCCAGCCACAAATAAACAGTGTTATTAGTATTGTATAGGCTATGTGACAGCAACATTCTAATTAATTAATTAAAAGCACACACACATTCACACATGAATCTTGAATGATGAGAATGTTACTAATTTTAATATTAAAATTCATTTTGATTTTAAAAAAATTTCAAAGTGATACGATTAATTGATTATAATTAGGTAGCTTCTTTCTTGTTATTTTATTATTTTAAATTTATTGATTTTTTTTTTTTTTAACAAAGTGGTAATCATTATTTGAAAAGTTTGTTTCCTCAACTTTTGTATTCAGTTTGTACAGCAAAGACTTGAGAAGACTCAAAAAGTTATCTATTTTTATCCTTTTTTTTTACAGTGAGACTGTTGTGACTATTATGTTAAGGTCAATAATTGTTATAATATTTATTAATAAATATTTCACTATAGGAGAAAAAATAACTTTTACCTTAAAATATATATAAAATCCTTTTTAAAAATTGTTGATATGTAGACTTGATATGTAGTTAGTTCATATGATTTTTATGTAGGTATGCTTTTAGCTTTTGCGATTATCTGACACAGATATAGTTCAGATATATAGTATTCACCTTTGTTGTTCCTTTTTCAATACAGAAGGCCCAAAAATACACTATTCTGGTTGAAGCAAAGGATCATGGGGAGAAGATGCAGCTCTCCAGCACAAGCACAGTGATACTGAATATCGACAAACACGACCATCCATCAGAGTTCACTAGGAAAACAGTAAGTGAACAAAGTGTAAACTTGTTTCCGTCTTTAGAGCTTTTAGTTGTTACTATGTCAGTCGAGCTATTCGGGAACACTTTATTTTGATGATGCCTTTCAAACTGATCTTATGAAAGTGTGTAATAGTATGGCAAATAAAAACAAAAATGTGTGGTACTGATATGCAGTACTGATACTGATTTGGTGTGTATATGCTATGCAATATTAGGATTGTGAGTTAGATGAATATTATATGCACACTTGCAAACTGCACATGGTATGCACGCCAACAGATTTCAGGTCATTTGCACACGAAAACTGTGCATCATATGCACACAACAAATGTCGTATCATATGCATGCAAAAACTGTGTATTATATGTACGCCAAGGTAAATTTTTGTGTACTGATACCACAAGTTTTTGTCTTTATTTGGCATACTATTTATAGCAATTTTTATGAGACGAGGCTCTCCCTTTTGACCATTCTAAATGGTTAAACATAAATGTCTTTTCCATTACTGTTTATTCAGAAATACCCTAGTGACCCTTCAGTATTGAAGATGAAACAAGTGGGTGTAAAGGAGGGAGTTGAGTCTGGACCGATGCTGGAGACCAACAAACTGGCTATGTGTCTGTCTGAGGAGATGACTGATATTACAGTTCTCAACCCAGCCTTGTACAGTCAACCTTTACACTTCGAGCTGACTGGAGACGTCCAGGGGAAGTGGAGGCTTCAGTCTGACTATGGTATCAGAGAAAATCAACTTCTTCTTTTTTTACATTGTAGTAGCACATAAATCAAATATCTTTTTCCTCTGTAATTCTATTATCTGGGTAACACTTTATTTTACGGTTACACCCATAAGTTGCTTATTTGCATTCATATTAATAGAATATTAGCTATTTATTAGTGCTAATTAACCATATATTAATACCTTGTTCTACATGACCTTATTCTACATCACTAATCCTACCCAATACCTAAACTACCGCACTAATTATTAATAAGCAGCAGATTAAAAATTTACAGAAGGAAAAGTCATACACTGTAAAAAAATTATCGTGATTTTATTAGTAAAAAACTGTGAAAATGCTATGGTAAAAACTTAATAAATGGTAAATTCCTGTAAAATGTACAAACTAAACTGACATAAACTGACATTCCCATTTTTTTTGAATTTGATGTTTTTTCTTTAAAAATAACTGTTTCTTCTTAGTTATGTTTATTAGGGTTGTATGTTAGATGTAATGTTGTTAAATTAATGTTTATTGCATATTTCTGTTTAATGAGTCTCACTGTGATGGTGTTTAGTGTTTGTGTGATATATGTTCATATTTAAAAGCTGCTTGTGATGGGCTTTGGTTCATCATGTGACTTTCTCATCACCATCTCCATTTGATACAAAACAGAATTCAGTACTTTAATAGATTGGTATATTAACATTATATCAATTAATGAAATTACGGTATTTAACTGTAAATTTAACAAAACTGTAAAACCTAAAATGTTGTTACCATATTTTTTACGATCGAATTCCGGCAAACACAGTTGCCGTTTTTTTAACCGTAAATTTTACAAGATTTTTGTACAGTTTAGTTAATAGTTAAGAAGTGTTACCTATTTTAAAGTGTTACAGTTATCTGTTTTTTTTTTCTCCCAGGTACATCTGTGAGGCTGATCAAAAATAGCAACATACATGTGGGCGATCATCAGCTCACCCTTAAAATCTCTGACAGCCAGGGCCAGTATTCATACCAGACCCTCTCACTGCTTGTGTGTGACTGTGATGCTTCTGCAGACTGCAAAGACCCAGCAACAAAGATGAACGTCGGTGCCATTGCTGTCATAATCCTCAGCATCCCTGTGCTGCTGGGTAAGAGCGGGATTTCATGTCGAGCACAATTCTGGGCTGCACATTCAGCAGTCTGCAAAAAAGCATATTTGGTTCATCCCAAATATTATATTCGGCAAACTGGCATTGCATTATATTACTGAAGCATGCATTTTTATACTAAAAATATTAAATAAATCAGTACACACTACTATCCAAAATTTGGGTCAGTGAGATGTGTTTTGTTTAAGAAATGAATGCTTTTATTCAGCAAGGCTGCATTAAATCTATTAAAAATAACCGTAAAGTTGTGTATCTAACAATAATTTTGTGTTTTTGTCTGTGTGTGATTTAAAACAGCAGGTATCCTGTTAATGGTGTGTTGTCGGAACAGTTTAAAGAAAAATGCAAAGCAAAACATGCTTTTAGTGGAGGGACCAGATCAGTTTCTTGGTCCTGACACCATTGAACCACGCTGAACTCAACTGCATGGTAAGCATTGTTTTGGAATTTTATTCATTATCATCTAGCACCAGTTTCAGCCATTTTAGCTGTATTTGTATTTAAATATCTGGTCACATTATTTCATTAGGTGGCCTTAAATACTATGCACTTAGTACAATGTACTTTTTATAGTCATATGATATTGCAAAACACTTCTGCTGCTATTGAGGTGGGATATGGGTAAGGTTAATTATAAATGTAAATACAGAAATTAATTACAGATGTAACTACATATAGGTATTTATAAAAATATAAGTACAATGTAAAAACATGCATGTACACAATAAGTGCATTGTACCAAATTATTCATTTAAATGTAAGTACATAGTAGTTAAGGCCACCTAATATAAAGTGGGAACAAATATCCTTGTCTTGATGATGATATGATGTTTCAGTCACAATTTCTGCTGCAAATGATGCAGCGTGTTGAACTCAGAGGCTCAGACTAGTGTCCTCTTTTATCCAGGCCACAGATTTACTTGAAGAACCACTCGAGCCAGAGCTGAAACACAAATGCTGACTTCAGTATGTCAGAAACTGGTTTTGATGAACACACTCCAGTATACGACAGACTTCTTGCTTTTACACTGTGAATTAAAAGAAAGGACTGCTTTGGTTGTTTTAAACGTACAGCCTTACAATTTGAATAACTTTGGGTATAGATTGATGATTAATTTTGCTTTATGTGCGTGGTGTGAATGAATATGTAAGTGTCATATGATAATTATATCAGCTCATGCAAATGTGAAATCATTCATAAACGACCCTCTTACCTCTTGCTAAGACTGGGTAGGTGATACTGTACAGAGTTATGCTTATGGTATATTTATAGTTTTTATATGAAGGAATTTCTTTTTGTAAGTGAGAGATTATTCGTGTTATGTGAAGATTGTTTTTATATTTTGTTAATTGTAATTTATTAAATTGTGGTCAAATAAAAGGAAATTTTAAATTACAATATGTGTGGCCTAGCCTTTGAATCTCCAGGAAGTGGATGTTTCATTGATTTCATTGACTTACACACTCAAAGGAAGTGTATTGGTCTTTTAAAATGTGACACACTCTCAGAAATAAAGATACAGAAGCTGTCACTGGGGCAGTACCTTATCAAATGGTACACTTTTGTACCTTTTAGGTACTCATATGTACACTGCAGGTATTAACATGTACCTTTTAAGGTACCAATATGGACCCTTTTGGTACATTTTGAAAAGGTTCGCCCCAGTGACAGCTTTTGTACCTTTATCTCTGAAAGTGTACAAGCGCACACATTCATAATCATATCACCAGAAGACCATCATCCAATACGGGGCACATTCACATTCCTTCTGAGAGACATAATTTGGCAAATTAGACAGAAACCTTTTCTTTACTGTTCAGATTCTGTCAGCAGGAGGAAAAAAATACCCTGTGCCACAAGATAACACTGCTACTAGCGCAATTGTGAGGAATGTGTATGACACATGACTGCTGGAAGTCGATTAACAATGCATGCATGTCTGTCTAGTATATAGGCGTGTTGAAGATGCCTTTTTAGCAGAGTGAGATATAAATAACATTCTTCACAATTAGTTGCTTCTTCAACTCGCATTTTAGCCCTGTGGAATTTATAGCAAACTTTAGACAATTCCATTTAAGCCTTTATTGTCATTCAACCTTGTGTGTGTGTGAGGAAGCAAAATTTTCCAACAGGTCTGCTGCTTATCTTACACAATACTATTTTGAATTTATATAATTTATGTTTGTTTGTTTGTTTTGCTTTTTTATTTTATTAAAATTGACTTTTTTTTGGCTTGTCTGGACTAATTTCAAAGATAGAATGTTATCTAAGCCTATACTAAATACACATAAATATTATTTTAATACGTTAGCACAATTCAACAAATATGCAGTACTGACTTGTTTGTTTGTTACAAAGCCTATCATTTGTGCACAAAGCTAAAATGTTATTTTAGTGTGTATCCTCAGCACTGAATGGGTGCCGTCAGAATAAGACATCATTCAGCTGATAAAAAACATCACAGTAATCCACAACCCTTTGCTTATATTGCTTTCAGTGGAAAAACATTTTACTCTGAAGCAATGGTTTGAAGTTAAAAATGTCACTTTTCATTTTACAAGACATTAATTTATGGGCTGGAGTCGCGTGCATTACTTGTGAATTATAGCTGTTTTATTTATCTGTCTATTTATTTCATTGTATTCATTTATTATTGCTTACACATAAATGCTCATTTATCGTTTTGTTCAGATTATCATGGTTTTTGTTTTTATTTTATTTATGTTTTGGGATGGAATTTCATAATTTAAGACTAGTCTCGGTCAAAGTAATAAAAAATAAATGTAATTTTAACTGTTAAATGCTGTAAAAATGCTACGGGAAAAAACTGTTAATAAGTTAACAGTAAACTAAGTACTATATACAGGGAAAAACCGTAAAACATCTAACCGGACATTTAATGTAATTTTACAGTAAAATGTTGTTGATTGTACAGATTTAGGCGTAAATAAAACAAATCAATGTATAATTTACAGTCATAAACTGTAAAATTAAATTCCCAGAATTCATGACACTCTACATTTGCTTAAATAATCATGTTTTTTTAATAGTTTTTGTTATCAGTCGTGTACATTTGGGTTTTATGTTACATCTTCTGTTGTTTAATGAATGTTTATTGCATTATTTACGTGTTACCATGATGGTATTTTGTGTTTGTGTATATATTAGTATATACTTCTGCTTGTGGCGAAACTACTTGTGATGAGCTTTGATTCTTCACATGACTCTCTTTTACCACCAATATTGTGGTGGTTGTCAATATGTTAAAGGTACAAAACGGATTTTATTATCAGTGTGCATTGCTGAATTTACTGGTGTACATTCAATTTTTCTTGTTTGTAAATTACAGTTTTATTCTTATTGTAAAATTTACAGTATGTGGCCGTAAATGTGTTTACAGTTTTTTCTGTAGCTATTTTTTACAAAATCATTCTTATTCACAGCTGCCAAAAATAATTTCAGTGTAGCCTACATAAAATAAATAATGAAGGGAGGCCTCTGGTTCCAAGTGTCTTTAATTTACCAAAACGAAACAGGTTTAAATCTGCTGGGACATGGCTTGCAGTAGCCGAAGGCAGCTGTGGGGTGTATGGGCGGGTGTTGTTTCGTGGCAGTGCTGAAGATGGGCGGACTTTAAACCCAGCCAGGAAAAGACAGGAAAGCTGATACTTCCCCGGAGCACAACAAAAAGAAAACGGTAAATGTTTTTAAGCTGTTTTGTGTAAATACATAGAGTTACCGAGAACGGAAGATCGCGTTAGTTGAGGAAATCGTAATATCGTGCGCATTTTCACTGATTAATGCATTTCTTTTCTGTTCAACGGCCTGAAACTAACTGTGACTGTAAACACACACAGATATATATATATATTTTTTTCACACGAGTTGCATCATTTATACTAAAGATTCATGACAGCTGAGCAAACGAGTTAAAATGGTTCAGGTTATCATCATATCAGCTTTTTATGTTTAACTTAACTTACATAAGCCGAACTACCGAGGAAACATTAAACTAATAATGAAATCCTAATCTTCAAACATATGTTAAATCAATGTTTCAGTAGACAGTATGGGTTTAATCTTTCTTTATAGCAAAGATTGTCCCCTTTCGCTTACGATACACCGTTTTCTAAAGGGTTACAGTGATAAAATATCATGAAATATCGTTGTACACTTTGTTTCTTAACACTTTTGTAGCATGGGGTGTCGATCCGATTCTGTTTTATATTTATTTTAAAGTGTCTTTCGGGGAAATGTCGGCTAACTTAACGTAACCAACCCTTCCGCTTCACGGTTATCACTTGCAAGGCGAGAAATGGTGTTATTTTCCACGCTAGAGTATGTTATACACTGGTTGTTAGTGTTTTATGTTGTATTATTGTGTTATTTGTGTGAATGTTTTGATGGTGGGGTGCGGTAACACGGGCCTCGCGACACGACGGTTTATTATCATCAATATATCGAGCTTTACACGCAACAATACACGTAGATAACCGTTAATGTTGTGTTTTATGGTTATGGCCTTTATCGTTTTGTCTGTATTTGCGGAAAAATTTGTTTTTTCTTTCTTTTTTTTTAACATAGCGATACAGTTGCAGTGTAACTTCCGGTCAAATGATACTTCCGCAGCTGTGTTTCCGGTTCATGTTGACTATAGGAATGATTCACAGAACACATCTGACTTCAATATCTGTCTATCTTTGCATTTCTCCACTTTTAAAGCTGCTTTCAGTTTCTTAAAACGCTTCAGCTCTTTTGTCTTATCTTTTTTCTCTGCAGATGGCTGCCATTCGTAAGAAACTCGTCATAGTGGGTGATGGAGCCTGTGGAAAGACCTGTTTGCTTATTGTTTTCAGTAAAGATCAGTTTCCTGAAGTCTACGTGCCTACAGTTTTTGAGAACTATGTTGCCGACATTGAGGTCGATGGAAAACAGGTATGAAAGCACACCATTTTGTAAACTTTGGTTTTATTTACACTGATATGCACCGAGAAAACAATGAATGTGTTGTAATAAGGTGCAACATGTATTACATCACTAGAAGAATATTCTGTATTCTCTGTATTACACTAGTGTAAGTTATTCATGTGCATTCCTCAGTTGTTTAGGTGTAAGAGGACTGCTGTTGTGTTATTTGAAATGGTTTAGTAGATGGACCAATATCTCTCTTCTTACAGGTAGAGCTTGCTTTATGGGATACGGCTGGACAGGAGGACTATGATCGGTTAAGACCTCTCTCCTATCCTGACACAGATGTCATTCTTATGTGCTTTTCTATCGACAGTCCTGATAGCTTGGGTAAGACAAGTAAACAATTAGATTTTAGTAGCCCAGTCAACACACTTTAATTCTAAATGTTGATAAAATATACCACATTTTCAAGATAAAAGTTGTATGAGAAGAAAATAAAATGGATCTATTTTCTAAATGCATAATATTGATCCTATTGTGCACATTTCTTGTGCTTTTTTTAAACTTATTGAGCCCAAATCCAATTCCAAAGTTCCCGTATTGAATCTGGATGTACGTCACAGTATGAAAGAAAATATCTGTCAATATTTAAGTTTCATCACAATTTTAAAGGCAACATGAAATAAAAATTCTCCCAGTCTGTTTTCTTATACTTCACTGTTTTATAATACTTCAGTTTTATCACCACCTCAAGTGTGTTTCTCATAGTGATAAAATCAATCCGCTAAGTATAAATACAAATGTCTAATGAGCAGAATCATGAAATCTTCACTTGTGGACTAGATTCAATGCGTAACAGGCAAAGATTCAGGTGCTCAGTTTCAGTTTTTATTAATGTTCTGAAACAAAACAAAAAAAATACACCAATTTAAGATGATTTACTGTAAGCCATTAAATACTTGTCATAAGGTAAAAATGATTTGAAATATGGATTAATACAATTATCACTCTCTCTCTCTTCTTTAATCCATCACAGAGAATATTCCAGAAAAGTGGACACCAGAAGTGAAGCATTTCTGTCCGAATGTTCCCATAATCCTCGTTGGTAACAAAAAGGATCTTCGAAATGATGAGCACACACGAAGGGAACTTGCCAAAATGAAACAGGCAGGGCCTTTTTACTTTACTTTACTAAATTTATGATTCTTAAAGGAATAGTTCACCCAAAAATGAGAATTCTGTCATCATTTACTTGCTCTCGAGTAGTTCCAAACCTGTATGAATTACTCTGTTCTGCTGAACACAAAGGAAGATATTTTGAAGAAAGCTTGTCACCAGACTGTTTTGGGTCACCATTGACTTTCATTGCAGGAAAATAATACTATGGAGATTAATGGTGACCCAAAACAGCCTGATCACAAACATTTGTGTTCAGCAGAACAAAGAAATTCAGATTTTTTTTTTTTTGGTGAACTGTTCTTTTAAGCCGGGTTTCATAAACAGGGCTTAGCCTAAACTAGGATTAGGCTAGGGGGACCATATGTGCCATTTTCCCAGGACGCATCCTGGCCAAGATTTCTACATTGCTTTGATTCAAAGCACCTCCAGAGCGTCTTTAAAAAATAAGGAACCGATGTCATCTGCACAGGCAAACAGAGCTAAAACCTAGATATTTTAGGCAATATAGAAATCCTGGCCAGGACACATCCTGGGAAAATGCCACGTATGGTCACCGTAGATTAGGCCATAGTTCAATTAGGACATTAAGTAATTTTTATAAACATGCCTTAGAAAAAAGCATTATCGATGTAAATCTTAAAAACAAAAGAAAGGCACTGACATGTTTTAAGATCAGTCAGTGCAAGTATCTTTCAGTTGATACAGCTCAGATTTACATTTAGTCCATGACCTGGCTTAAGCCTTATCTGTGAAACCAGGGCCCCGTTTTTCAAAAGTAATCCACTAGGATTTTGGATAACGGATTGGATCAAATCTTGAAAATGGGTTTTTCAAAAGAAAA
>JAUMHE010000080.1:2634174-2646045 GCA_032359235.1 Enteromius mattozi
TCCTATCCTGTTTGAGCACTGGTTATCCAGATTTGGTGATCCTGAAAAGTTCCTATCCGGATCAGATTGATCCAATCAGATTTAATCCGAAAAACTGGCTCAAAAGTAAGATGGATTACGTGATCACGGATCACAAAAAAAAGGATTACTAAATCCGGATCAATTTTATCCGGATTAAACCTTTTGAAAAACCGGGCCCAGGGGCTGAAGGAATAAGGAATCACACAAAAGCGATGTTGATAAACAAATTTCGGGAGGAGCGCGCACAAATAATTGGCCACGGCTGGCTCCGCATTTCCTCAATCAGCCTATTTCGTGCCAACCAATCAAGTCTAAACGCCTCCGCCTTAAATAATCCCTTCTGTATCTCGTTTACGCATCCCTCCTTCTCCGCCTTCGTTCCGCACCTTCCTCCGCCGGGGGGCATGTGGGGTCCGAGCCGGACACTGAGCTCTGCCCTCGCTAGGGTTCAAACCAATAGTTCGTAGTCCGCCGATCTCCCGGCTCGCCCCCTGGACAGCACACCAAACATGCTTCGCTTCATTAGCATTATGAGGAAGTGCGAACTCGTGAAAAGAACATGAGCTGAAAATCTACTCACTCTTAGTCCATCAAAGGAGTAAATGTTTGTTTCTTAGTCAGATTTGGAGAAATTTAATATCCCATCACTTACCATCAGAATGAGAGTCAAACATCACAGTAATTCACAATTCTAAGCTTATATTGTCTTCAGTGGAGAAATATTTTACTCTAAAGCAACGGTTTAAAGTTAAAAAAATCACACTTTTCACTTAACAAGATGTTAAGTGATAGACTGGAGAAATGTGGATTATTGTGCTGCTTTTATCAGCTATTTGGACTCTCATTCTGATGGCACCCATTCACTGCAGAGAATATAAAGAGTTTATGTGCAAAAATGGGTAACTTCATTTCAAAAAATGTAAAAAAAAATAAATTAAAGAAATCATGTTTTTTGTTGCGTTGTTTTTATTTTGCTTTGTGTTAGTTAGCTGTATTTATTTATTTTTTTGTTATGTTTTAACCAAATCACAAAAACCCAACTGCAGTCATGCACAATGAAAAAACATGATTTTTGAAAAAATTTCAAGACGGAGTTATGTTTTTGCAAATGAACTCTTCGTATATTGGTGAGCAAGTGATGTAATGCTATAACTCTCCAAATCTGTTCTGATAAACAAACTGTTATCTGCATCTCAAATGGATGAGTAAATTGTAGCAAATCTTCATTTTCAGGTGAACTATTTCTTTAAAACGCTGCAAAATGTCCAAGCTGCTCTTTTACATTTAAGTGGATGGTAATTTACACTGTCAGTTGATCAGCCTTTAAACAAAGTTCATATTTTATGATATTTGGCACTGGACAGCTACTGGATAGTCACTTGCTTGTAATGTTTCTTCACTCAGGAGCCTGTGAAGCCAGAGGAGGGACGAGACATGGCCAACCGAATCAACGCCTTTGGTTATTTAGAATGCTCAGCCAAGACAAAAGACGGCGTGAGAGAGGTGTTTGAGATGGCCACCAGGGCTGCGCTGCAAGCAAAGAAACGGGGCAAAAAGTCTGGCTGTCTGCTGTTATAGAAACCTGTAGAAGAGAGGATGTCAGTCAACAGCCCAGGAGACTTCAGAGCAGGGAGGGAGGGATGATGGGACGAGCCTGGCATTCATGTCCTAGTACAGTCGGCGTATCAGACTCATACTGAGACATCATGTCAGACAAACCACGAGAGACCAACGGAAAGACTTCAGAAACAAGTTGGGAACAAGATGACGTCATTTCCCGTCATCACAAAGTTTGGGCTTAAGAGTTTTCTGGTCGCATCAAGCAAAAAAACAAGAGATAAAATTGCTAAACGGACTCTATACCTAGGATATTTGATGTTATTCTTCTCCTCCCACTCTTTAGTCCCGAACATAAAAGGTCTTTAGTATGCGTCCTGCCTTCAGCGACTGTTTCGTGCGTTGGACAGATTGTATGTATGTATGTTTGTATATGTAAGAATATGAATGTTTGTGTCAAATGAGCGCATGTCTCTCCAGGTCGCCAACTCTTCATTGCATATGCGTTTATCTGCCCGGCTTTATTCTGTTTTATTATTCTGTGCTCGACTAAAGCACACACTGAACACTGAAGTGGGCTGTATTGTGTTTAACCTCCCACTTCAGGCTTTTTCCTTTTTTATAGCTGATGTCTCAAAGGATTCTGGGCTGTACATTAGGGATCTAAACCGTTTAGTGATACTGATTTATTTAAAGCATACAGTTTTTTTAATCATTTGCATTTAGAAATAAAATTGAAAGAAAATCAGATTTGGAAAGTTTTTTTTTTTTGTTTTTTTTTTGCTTGTGTTTCCAAAAGTGGTATTACTTATTTAATACTGCAGTGTACTGTACACTATATAGTGAGTGAAACAGTAGTATGCTATATTGCTGTCATGTAATGCCACTATTGCTGCATATGAAGTCTGAATTTGAAAATGTAAGCGAAAAGTACACTGATGGATGACCTAATATTAACAGTAAGGATATGAAGTGCATATCTGATGGACACCTTACTGTCTCACAAGGCTTATCTTATGTTAGGAAGTCACATGAACAATGACAACATAACACATGTAGGATGCCTGGATTATATTCATACTATATAGAACATACTTTTTAAATCACAAAGTAATAATAATAAACATTTATATGTAAAGCACTTTTTATTACAATAGCAACTCATAGATTAGGTCTATGGTCTATTCATGTCAATAGCATCACATAGTCATATTTTCTTTCTTCATTCCTTGCACTAGAAATGCAAGGTCAACTGGAATACAGTATTCTGTGCTTTGTTCTATACTGCACATTTTCGGAAATGCATGTTCAGTAGTTGGCATACAAAATACTGCACACTTCTCAGAGTATATGAACATAGCCAAAAAGGGTTTGTAGTTCAGAGCTCCTCCAAATCCACACTTCAGCGTTGAATGCTGTGAAGGGCAGAAAAAAGGGCACAAGGGGGCGCTTGGGAGCTCTTTTAATTGGACACGCTACAGCTGAGGTCCTGTTCCTGGAGATGAACCTACCTGCAGAGTCCAGTTCCAGCCCCGCTTCTGCTGTGTGTAATCAAGTGCTGCTCAAGATCATAACTAGCTGGTCCAGGTGTGTTTGGAGCTAGGTATAGTAACCTGTCCAGATACCCACATTTGGAGTCTTTGCACTTGTCTCACATTGTATTTGGTCCAAGCGTTCAAATGAGCGTGAAGACCACAAGTGTGTGTAGAACTTTTGGTTATTTAGTAGGACACATTTATAACATAATAGTGTTGTAAAATTACAAGTGATTGCAGGTACATTTGGTGTCCGAAGTCATTATTTTTCCTGATTTTATTTCAAATGGGCATAAGTTTTTATTATTTTAATTAATGTATTATTATTCTTTCCTAATTGTTATGAATTACAAGATGTTACAGTCCATAACTATAAGATAATTTATTTAAAAAGTGTCTTAAATAGCTGAAAATCATGATTTTGTCTTGCCTGAATTAGTGTATTTTTTCCATCATGCATCAATACGCAATCAAAATATTTTATAGTACTTTTCTTTGGCAACATTTTATTCATTTTAGCTCTAAAAGCCCTAAATAGTCACTTACTTAAATCTTGCGTCAACTCTGTTACTATGCCATATTTTGCCTTTAAATTGGTGGAATTATCTCTCAGAACTGTGCAAGTTACACTTTCACTCACTGATAAGATCTGAAGCACTGAAAAGTATGTGTGCTCTCTCTGAGAAAAAATTTTAGTATAAAAACACTATGGCCCGGTTTCACAGACAGGGCTTAGCCTAAGCCAGGATTAGGCCACAGTCCAATTAGAACATTTAATTATTTTTTATATACATACCTTAGAAAAAGGCATTACTGGCGTGCATCTTAAGACGAAACAAAGACACTGACATGTTTTAAGATCAGTCAGTGCAGGTTTCTTTTAGTTGAAACAGCTTAGATTTACATTTTAGTCTAGGACTAGGGTTAAGCCTTGTCTATGAAACCAGAGGCAAAAGTTCTTTTGTAGAACATCAACTCTGTTACCACAATATCAAAAGGAGAACAGAATTTATTAGTGATCTTACATTGGGTTATTTAAAGCTCTTTCATTAGTGTCGTGTTTTCTTAGCATTTATGCCAGCAAATGGAGTTTTTGTAGAAAATTAAACAAACCTGTCAATTCTCTACTGGGTAACAGACTTCAGACACCAAATATAGAATCACCCATATACATTCATTTGCATATATATAGCACACTTTTTGGTTCTAATTATGTGACAGAAATAAAACTGACAACATCTCTGCAGTCTGGACCAATAAAATGTGCACTTTATGATTTACTACCAGTTCATATATAATATGTAACACTGGAAAGGTTTCTATCTCTTTTAAAAATGAACATGATGCACCCAATAAAGAAATATCTCCTATTTCCCAGGTGTTCACATTATTTTGTCCAACCCTAATGATAATCTTGCATTTTACAAAATTGAACAAAATGCATCAGTTGTCTACAGTGTTGATTACTAGTAATGGTTACCTTACCCAGTACACATTTCTGTGCGTTTGCATGCCTGTGTGTTTTAAGCCAATCAGCTGTAGAGTTGTGTCCCCGCCTCCCAGACTGAGGCCATCTTACACTGAGCTCTTGCTGTGGGGCGTCATACATATACACTGTATCAGTTTCAACGCTTGTGACGCGGCTGGTTGTAACAGAGGTAAGTGACTTCATGCTGTCATTATTATGCGATTAAAATACTGTTTTCTAAAAGTTTGTCGTGTTTGGACGTTTGTCACGGTGTTCTGTGGGCGGTCGCGCGCGCTGGATTGGAGCTCGTGTCCTCTGAACTGATTCTTAGCTGTCACGCGCGCAGCTTTATAACACGTTCTTTTTGCAAACGCTATTTATTGGGGGCACACAGGTATATAACTTTCATTGACGGTTCTTGTGTATGTGTTTGACTATGCTTTTCCATAGATTAGTGTCAGGCTCAGTTTAGCATCTGCAGGACTGTACAACCCTGCAGAAACTACTGGATATCATATCTGACAGCGCATTTTACCCCCCCTTTTTAGTTTTTCCAAATGGCGTTTAAGAAATGATATGCAAATGAGTTTTTGGCTTACACCAATCCATTGCATTGCACACAGCTCACGCTACTTTCCGTCCTGCCCATTTGCTTAAAATGATCAGTTGAAGTCAAGTATCTGTTTTTATGCATTTTTTTAACATTTGTGAAGGTTGATCACCTACGTATTTTGTCAACAGCTGTAAATGAAGCAGGCAGAGGGAAAAGTGGGCGTTTCTGTCGACTTGCACTGAAGCATGGATTATGAGAGGAGGTAGGTCAAGAGTCAGCCTGCTGTGTTACCCTCTCTTTTTAATATGAATTTGCATTTAACCACCGGATGGATATGTGCATAAAAGTTTTGACCTTATTACATAACCTCATGCTGTTAAACCTGAATCTGTAAATGAAAAATAACCAACATGCACTCTTTCAAATGTACTAAAGATTTTAGGTGTGTAACTACATACTGAAAAGTAGTTGAAGGGGTCATGAACTTTATTGTTGGTTTAATATGTTCCTTGAGGTTTACTTATCTTAAGGTTTTTGCACAAAAAAGCTAATAAATGTGGAAAAGTGACCTGTTTTTAAGAGGCAGGTCCTTTTAAGTCTTCAAGTAGTCGGCCACTGTTATTTTTCTCTTTCATGGTGTCATAGGGGCGGTCGTGGTGATCGCATGGGCCGCTATGGGAAGGAGTCTGAAGATCACGACTATAGGGACATGGACTATCGCGGCTATGGGCAAGAAAATAGACTGAATATCAGTTTAACAAATGTAAGACAGCACGAGCTTGATAGTACTTTTGAAGGCATGAGAGACTTTGCCTCAGGTAACTTCTCGGATAACCGACCTGGATTCAGACAAAAGGGAAACCATGGATCCGAAAACAGCCAACTTGGAAAAAGTCTCCTCCAAAGTCTCCCAAATGAGAATATGCACTCAAGATTCCAGCAAGATGATAAAGATTATGAGTTTGAGCCAGAGATTAATGCACACAGGAGAAATATGCAGACATTTAGATCAGGACAGAAGGTCTATCTGGATGAACAAACCCCAGATGAAGGTGAAGAAAATGAGGACAACACCTGGGGCAGAGTTAGAGAGCGGCACAACTCTCAGGGCGAATACAGTGCAGAAGACAAACATATCAGACAATCTGCACACAAACAAGTTAGTACATTTATCTCTTCAGAACAGTTTTTGTTCTTTATGAATCATGAGCTTACAATCAATAAATCTTCATTTCCTTTACTTGCCTTATATTGTTTCCTGTATAAACATTTTATCATACCTAAACATTTCTCTTTGTTATTAAGAACTTGAGAGGAGTAATACTTATTCCTAGGATGACTGTCTTCCTGATTTAGGGGTTTCCTGATGAATCCCAACTAGGTAGGGACAAAACAAGAGATGGAAGGTTTCATCATGCTCTGCAAATGAGCCAGGAGGAGCCAGAATCCCGTGACCAGGACTACAGGTCTGATACAGAGCAGGTCCAAAAACCCAGCAACATTGTCATGCTGAGAATGCTCCCGCCAAATGCAACTGTTAATGAGGTTTGTCTTAATTTTTTTTCTTGATATGAATACAGTCGCCATTTCAGTAAATGCCTGTGGCATACTGTTACAACAGAAAACTGCATTTAGTTCGCAATAGAAATCTGTGTGGCAGTTGGTGTTTGTTTGCACTGCAGACTTACATTGCAAACAAGTCAATAGTTTTTTAAAAACTGTGGGCAAGTTTACATTTTTTGTGTAATCCATATCATGCTACAAATGACAGAATTTAAAGGAGTAGTTCAACCAAAAAAAGAGAAATTGCTGAAAATGTACTCAGGCAATTCAAGATGTTGATGAATTTGTTTCTTAATTGGAACAGTTTTGTAGAAATTTAAAGGAACACTCCACTAATTTTAAAAATAGGCTAAACAGCTGAGTTTTACAGTTTTTGAATCCGTTCATCCTAGGCCGATATGGCTAGGAACTATACTCTCATTCCGGTGTAATAATCAAGGAACTTTGCTGCCGTTACTTGGGTGCAGCTAATGCAATGATTTTACACAGCGCCTGAAAATATATATAATATCATAATATCACTGCATCTGCTGCATTGAGAGTATAGTTTCTAGTCATATCGGCATTAACATTTCATCACTTGCTCACCAATGTTTTCTCTGCAGTGAATGGGAACAGTCAGAATGAGACTACAATAATCCACACCACTCCAGTCCATCAATTAACATCTTGTTAAGTTGTAACAGAGGGCCGGACTCAGACAAGTGCTGAAGATCCAAATGCAGCTTTATTTACAATTAGGGCTGAAAGGATTCCTCGAGTAACTCGATTACAAATAATTATCAAGGCAAAATCCTCTGCCTCGAAGCCTCTATTAATTCATTTTGAAGTTCATGTCACGTTTTTTCGCAATGATTTTTGCATTACTGTGACAATGCACTTGCGCTTACGTCACCCACGAAGCGGAAGGAGACGGTGGTGTTTTGATTTAAGGGCGCGAGCGCGGACTAGTGCAGGCTGCATAATGGAAGGGAGCAAAGAGCAAATGAACACCGCTCTTGTCACTTCAGACGTTTGTTCTATTCGAACGTATGTGCCCTGCGTGGACATCACTTTTTGTCTGATGCCTTTTAATCTGAGTCCGTTTTGCCCTATGCCTGATTGTAGAGACCTGACACCGGACGTCGTTTTTTTCAGAGACCTGAAGCCTTTCAGTCTAAGTCACGATGCCGTTTGGTCCATTGACAAAGGCCTTTTAGTCTGAGGCATGACGCATTTTCATTTTATGACTGAGGTCTGAGGATGTCCTAAAATGTACACCGTACCAGGGTCAAAATCCAACAGGGAAATCCAAAGTAACAAATGAAACAAGGCAATGGCAAGAAAACAGGATAAATACACAAAACATTTAGTAGAGTCCACTTACAGCAAAACAATACTTTTTGACTTTCTGTTTGGCTAAATGGCCACCAAACAGGAAGTCACCAGAGAGGAAGCAGAGGGAGCTGTAACAGTCAGTGCAGAGGTAAGAGCTCCCTCTGATGGCTTGGCGTTACATAAGTAAAAAGCTGCATGTTTTTAAGAAACAAATGCATCAAGGCATTTCAACTTCAAACCAGTGGTAAAATACCATCCTCGCCGTCATTTTGCAGAAAAGTCACCTTTTCTGGATCAGGAGAGAAATATGCACAGATCAAGCACCATGTCACTTTCACTAGACGTTAACTGGAGGAACGGAGTGGTGTGGATTATTGTGTTTTTATCAGTTGTTTTGAATCTCATTCTGACGGCACCCATTTACTGGTGAGGATCCATTGATGTGCAAATTATTTAATGCTACATTTCTCCAAATCTGTTCTGTTCACACTCTCTACATCCTGGATGGTTTGAGTGTGAGTAAAATTTCAGCCATTAGCATACTCGTTTTGCCCAAATATTTTATTTGAGGTCCTGCTATGAGGTTAAGTGCTGGTGTTTGATCTTTAGATTCGGGCTCGACTGCAGGAGCAAGGGATCCAACCCAGAGAGGTTCGCCTCATGAGGAACAAGTCTTCAGGTAAGAAAGCTCTACTAAGGGGGCTTCTTGTACCCCAGACTGACCTCCAAGTCTTTCTTCCACTTTCAAAACAAGCCATAACTCACTCTTGCATCTGCCTAGTTCAGTGTGTTATTTCAATACAGCCTCTCTCTTCTTTCTCACTTTCCTCCTGGTGTAGTTGAGTTGAGTAAATATGCTGTTTAGCGCTGGTGCTTGGAAACCATCAGGTGTACGTTTCTTTAACTCCCTGCACATATTTTTGTTTAAGCCATCACTGATTATTTCCTTTTCTCTATTGTGCGTTACTATTTTCTTACCATACCCCTTGTCAGACTATTCTTAACCAGACAACATTCACGTGAACACTCCCAATACATCCACAAGCATGGGAATAACAGAAACATGTACACTGGCACACAAGCACAAACCCAACTATTTGTTTCACAAGTCCTGCCAGCCTTATCCCTCATCTCACTTTGATTGCTCTTGTCCTGAAGTCTGGGGAAGATCTTGAACCTTACATTGTGTAAGTATTTTGCAATATCTGTGTTGAGAAGACATGTGTGGCTGACCATTACATGAGCAATTTCTGGCTTTTTCTTTGAGTTTTTGGAATTCTGTGTCCTCAGCTAAAAGGGTGGACAAAATAATGTAAACACCATTTAAAAGGTTTTTAATTTCTTTCAGGTCATGTAATTGCACACCTACCAAAGCAAGTCAGTGTAGGTTAATTAGTTTCAAGAGTAAGAGATGCTTTGCAATTCATTTTTGGTCTGTGCTCTAATAAATTAACTTTTGAAGAAGTCAAAGAATGCCAATTAAATTAGTTTTTAGGAAACTTAATTTTTCCTAATCCGTAAAGGAATAGCTAAATTAATGGAATCATTGCCATATGGGTTGGAGGCCATCTTGTACTATGGCTCTGGGTTGGTAGCCGTCTTGGCCAGGGCATGGCAAGCTTGACGTAGGCACACTCTGGAATGGCGGTCATGTCGTGATGAAGCTCTGGACAATTACCTGAGACCTGAGGAGACTCTGGAAGGTCAGTTGAGACGTGACGAGACTCTGGAGCAGTGGCCATTTTGCCAAAAGACTCCTGAGTGGCAGCCATCTTGCGATGAGCCTTTTGTCTGATGACTTTAATACATAGTTTATTAGGGCCGTCAAGCTATTAAAAATGTAAATGTACATTATATGCCGCCAGTCAATCACACTTCAGTTTGGGCAAAAACATGTCCCCCAAAAGATCATGTAAAGTCAGTATTGTGTTAAATTACAAAAGATCTGAATAGACTTCATAAAAATGTAGCTTTAGAAATATTTTGATTCAACATAGAATTTATTATACCTAAAACTATATAATTCAATATACTTCAGCTTTCAACTTTCTGTACGGAAAGCTCCTGATACCAAGACGAATTCCTTGTGCATGTAAACGCACTTAGCAATAAAGCTGCTTCTGATCATTAAATATCACATTTGCAATCAAGGGAATATTTGAGAAAAACAGCACTTGTGTGATATTGCTATACTATATCACACGATATACACTGCCCTCCAAAAGTTTCAAAACGCCCTAGAAAAGTGGGGGTTTAGACAATATTGGCATTTTTAATTTGTGGGAGAACACAAACTATGAAAACATATTTTATTACATAAACAGTTTATACATAGAAAATACTATATTACAGCTCTGCATAATCTGGGCATCTGAGCTATCAGTTTATTCAAACATTGATATATTACTCCATGCCTCCTGAAGGATCGCCCCAAAGATGATTCACACTGGTTGGACACTTCTTACGAACATCACAGTCCAGTTGCTCCCATAGCAGCTCAACTCTGATATGTATATATTGCCATTATTATGTAATCAAAATGAAAATTATTATTGCTGGTCTTCAATGAAAATGTCAAGTTACTTAAATGTACAGTATTTGCACCAAAAATGGTAAGGATTTATGGTAATATCATTTAAAACCACACCAGGGGTGTTTCCAAACTTTTGGAGGGCAGTGTAAATATGACAAAACCCATACAAGGCATTTTTTCCTCATATCTTGAATTTCATTGGCACATAACTGCATTCTTATAGGCTACGTCATCCAGTCATTCATTGTCCTGTCGTACTCCTACAAGAAAGACATATAGTTCTGGGCAGGACAGGTTGTGTTAATAATTTGATTGCATTATCTTTTCTCATAATCACATCTAATCAATGTGTTAAATCAACTACTTACATATCAGAAGACCAGGGCCCCTAAGGGGAAAACACTGTTGCCATACCCTGTGGTGAAAACACCTGCAGCGATACAACTGAGAATGACTTTTTAAACAGCAGGTTGAGGTCAAACATCTTCCATGATGTTGCTAATTACCAGATGTAAATGTCATAGTACAAATCTTCTTTACGAGTTGTTCTGCAAAACGCTTCCCTCTCCTTTACACCTCAAAGAGCAAGATTATCTTCTTGAATGTTGCTATTTCCCACACGGTTGTGGACTTGTATGACAGCATTCCAAAAACTGAAGCTGTTCGAAGGCGAACAGTGTATGTAGATCCTTGATATTGATGCATTATCAGGTGTTTCCTTATTTTTTCCACCCCATTTATGTGTCAGTGGCTTGAAAGTATTATGGTAGAAGATTAAAGTTTAAGGAAAACTATTGAAGTCATGTGGAATAGCTATAGACCACAGCTTCAAGATTAGTCAATTTAATTTGAATTAAAATGGTGATGGTTAAAATTTAATATCTTCTTTTTTTTTAGCAATTAGAATTCTTATGTTTTGTTTCAGTATGAATGCGTATTTCTAAGAGCTTTATTCTTAATCCAGTGTGAGGAGATTGGCCAGAGACCTTTGTTTAAACACGGTCCTTTGGCATTTCAGGCCCACCACAGGTATCAACCTGTACTGTACAAACTGTTGTGTTAAAACCTATATTAAAAATGAGATTAGAGGTATTGTAAGTAAGATTGTATGCAAATTTTGTAGATCAGGCAGTGTCAAAATGTTTAAAAAACTACAATACAAAAAATTATATATATATATATAATATATGTACGTACATGCGTGAGTGTGTTTGTATATATACATATGCATGCATGCATACATACGTGTGTGTGTGTGTGTATGTGTATATATATATATATATATATATATATATATATATAAATAAACAGTGTTGTCAATAAG
>JAUMHE010000080.1:2646145-2664693 GCA_032359235.1 Enteromius mattozi
TCTAAGTAAGAGAACTTGCAAAATCACAGGGTGATCAAATACTTATTGACCTCACTGTATGTATATATATATATATAAATAAATAACATTACTTTTTTATTAATCGAAAAATTCTGTCAAAATGTGCAGTGATTTCAACAAAAATCTTATTCTGCACAACAATGATAATAAATATTTCTTTAGCAGCAAATCTGCGTATTGGAATGCTGGCATAATGATGCTGAAAATTTAGCTTTGCATTTTAATATTTTTAAGTGTTTCAATTATTTTAAATTGTAATATTTTACAAATTACTGAAAGACTTCTATCACATGACCAAACTTTTGAAGCGTAGTGTAAATGGTCCTTAGATGTAAGATTTTGTTGGTAGCTCATAAGACATTTCATTATTTTATTTACCTCCATTTTCCAATAATTGTCTTGTGCAATTAATGTTAAATTGGCTGGTGTAAATAGCAGAGGGACAGTTTAAAGGTAGCAGTGTGATGATTGGTTAGAATACAGCTATATCTCTTTCTACAATCTCTCTGTCTCTTTCTCTCTCCCTCTCTCTCGATATGAAAACACTAACCCCTCACTGCGTTGTTGTTGTTCTGTCATTGTGGCCCGGCGACGGCTGTGTCTCCAGGTCAGAGCAGAGGATTCGCCTTCGTCGAGTTTAATCACTTGCAGGAGGCCAGCTGCTGGATGGAGACCAACCAGGTCACTTCACACTGCACACACGCATACACACTACAAGTCCACACGTGTATGGATATAATATACCCTTTACGCCTGGATTCCTTATGATTTCACAGATTTCGCCATCTCTTAATAATGAGGTCTGTCTGTTGTCTGTCTAGCACAAGTATCGGACACTGCTACTAGATGGGTGTTTTCTGGAAATGCTCAAGTTCAGTGTAAATTCTGCAGCGTTCCCTGAAAGCTCAGTTTGTGTGTGCTATTGTCTCTCTTTTTCAGTCATCTGCCGCAGTGTCTCTTGGCAGCTGTAAGATCCTAGTGTGAGACCTGCCCTATATTTTATATCTATCTAGTTGAATCCACATGGCTCCAAAATGAGTTTTAACAGCATGAAAATTAAGTGTTCCTCTAATGTGTATTCTAATTAAATGATTAATTATTACCAGTGAGTCCTTATATTAGCTGCCCTGTATACTTAATGCCACTTTACATGATAGCTAGGAATAAGTTATTAATAATGTGAAACCATGGTAGAAATAATTTGTAAAGGTATTTATTTTTTAAGTGTACACTCATTACAAGGCCATTTCCCTCAAAATACCTGAAGTAAACCTCCTTGCTGAAGTGCTATTAGCTTATTCTGACTAAGACAGGAAGAGTTTTGATTGACAGTCATATAAACCACAATTTTGTTTTTGAGCTGATGATGCCACAATTGTGGGGAATATAATCTGATCTAAATAATGATGCCTTTGTTTCGTTTTGGGGAAGGCTGAAGAAAACTCTAGACTTCGAAAAGAAGAACAAGTACCAATTATTTCATGTATAAAACCATATGAAAACAACATGGATATCTAGTGTTCTTGCTGTTAATGCCAGATTTGGGTCAATCCGATGATTTGCATTGGATCAACTATTCTTTTATGGGAAGTAGCAGACCAGTACCTTTAAAAACCCCAATTTGTTTCATGTTGTGCACCCTGATTTCTGGTATTCCTGGTCTAGCAGCCAGATCAAATTTGGAATTGGCTATTTCAGGCTGTGTGTAGCATGATGAAGACGGTTTGTGAATGGACTGTGGTTGGTCTGTAGTCTGAATGGGATTTGAAATGACAAACTTTGAGCTATTAGCCCAGATACTGATCCTAACAATGCTGGGAAAATGTTGTTTTTGTATTAGTTGAGAATGATGGGGTGCTATATAGCAAATAATTGAACATGAAACAATATCTAGTCATACATGTTTTATGTACACAAGTACAGTGTCATGTTGTTTGTCTCAATATATCAGACCTCTGAGGTGCTTAAAATCAGGTAATTGGATAGATGTTGGTTTTCTTTAAGTCTTTAGTTACGTTAAGGATGTTTTATTAAAGGGATACTTCCTCCAAAAGGACAATTTGCTGTTAATGTATTCAACCTCAGGCAATCCAAGATGCAGGTGACTTTTTTTTCTTCATTAGGAAATAAAAGAAGGTTTTAAGCTGAAACTGGTCCTTTATGATGAAGAAAACATATGCAACTTTAATACCCATGTCTCCTGCCAATATATTGAGGTCTTATGAAGCAAAACAACTGATCTGTGCAAGAAACTGAATTATTATCTTTAATCTTTACTTTGTTTGTTTACAAACAAATCATTTTTTTCTGAAGTGGATCTTTTTAGTGAATTCATCTACATTTTACTGAAGAAAAATGTCATCTACATCTTAGATGGCCTGAGGGTGAGTAAAGTTTATTTTTGGGTGAATTATCTCTTTAATGCTAGTATTAAGTACAGCTTGAATGAGGGAAGTTGTCGTTTATTTTTAAGCATTGAGCTCCTCGAGGATTTACTTTTGACTCAGGTTTAATAATATATTCAGGTCTTTATTATACATGTCCTGTCATCGCTGTATGAGTTTGCTTTTGTGAAGCTTCTGTCTCGATGTTTTATTTGTGGCTTACTGTGGGTTTCAGGGTGGGCAGGAGTGAGTGTGACTTGTTATTGTTCCCCTGAATGGGGGAGGTTGAGGCTTCTGGCCGGAGAGGGTGTCCACACACACTCTCTCACACACAGGCCGGCGTGTCTTTCTGAGTCCTCTCAAGCTGATGGTGATATCTGTCTTCCTCTCTCTCTTTTATCCAGTCTTCTCCTCCCCTCTTGTGTGAGATGAGGTCTCAAGTGTGCCAATTCCACCCTGAAAAAGATATTTACCCTCTTTTATTCTTTTGTCCCTTCTCTTCCTGTGTCTCACTTTCAGAGAGTGCTCACTATATTGGGACAGCGTGTATCTATGCACTACAGTGACCCAAAGCCCCGTGCTAACGAAGACTGGCTCTGCAATAAGGTAACTTTGATAATGCTTTTTATTTCAATTTAATTAGTCATTGCATATTTTTATTGAAACATGAGAGATTTGTGTCCCTAAACTTTCAAAAAGTTCATTAAGACATTTTAAAAGGAATCTGTATTAACTGAGACACTTTAAGATAGCATTATATGATTGAACACATTTGATTTAGGCTTTTATTTACATATGAACAATCGATACATACACATGCATATATACATATTTATATATTGCTATTATGTTCATGATGTCACAATAATAGATCAAGCAGAAAAACATCCAAGTGCATATTTGTATATTGATCAATGTTTGTGAGAAACAAAGTGACTCAAAAGACTTGGATTTAACTTCACATGGATTGCTTTTACATTTTTTTGAAGCATCAAAGTTTGGGTGGAATAGAGATTCAGTGGAGGGACTAAAAAAAACTCAGATTTATTAGTCTTATGGATTTAGAATGGCATGAATGACATGAATTGTAATTTTTTCCCCAAACATCTGTTTTGATTGACAGTGTGGTGTGCAGAACTTCAAACGAAGAGAAAAGTGTTTCAAATGTGGAGTTCCGAAATCAGGTTTAAATCAAAGTTAATTTGTTGCAGTTATTTGCGACAGCATGGCAAATTGAATGAATGGAAATCTAAATCCTTGTGCAAATGCTCCTTTGTTTTCAGAGGCTGAGTTGAAACTGCCTCTGGTGCCAAAGAGTTTACCTCTGGGGCAATTAAAGGACTCAGCTCAGGGTTTACTGCCCCTTCCTGCCATATACCAGACAGCAGCTCCACTTATCAACTTAAGCTCCTCGTCCCCGGCTGCCGAGGTCGCCAATGACAGTAAGTTATACACACGTTTATAGGGATAGTTCACCCAAATATTTAAATTTGCTGCTAATTTACACGCCCTCTGGAAGCCAGTTTCCGCCACTAAAATAAAAAAAAAAAGGTTACTGCAACTTTTTATCTCACAATTCTGAGAAAATAGAATTTGCGAGATTTAAACTCGCAATTCTGAGAACATGTCAGTCTTATTTTCTACTCAAAATTGGACTTTATAACTCGCAATTGTGAATTTATATCTCACAATTCTGAGAAAAAAGGTCAAAATTGCTACCATCAATTACAGAGTCAAAAATGCATATCAGGCAATAAAAAAAACAAAAATCCCCATGGCTCCTGGTGATATATTGAGGTCTTATGAAAAGAAATAATCGATCCGTGCAAGAAACTTAATATTATTTACAAAATTATTACCTGAAATCCAGAGCCTCATGCACATTCAAGCGATTCGTGAACAGATCATTCTTTAGAACTGGTTCTCTTTGGTGCACTAGTTGAACCAGTTCACTAAATCAGCCTGAAGCAGTTGATGTCTTGAGCAGCACACATCTACAATTTACTCAATCAAACCTCTTTTTCTGACATGGCTGACAGTCACTATGACTCGAAAAGAGCTCCTGGCGTATCTGATCCAATGATGCTGATTGTTGCAGATTGATTCAGCGCTCCAGCGGTCACTGAACTGAGGAAACAGACCAATGAGCCTGATGTCTGAACTCTGCAAAAGAAAGTTGTTTTTCATGTTTTTAAATGTTTTTTCATGGTTGATATGAAAAGATGAGCTAATAAAGACATGTTTTTTCACTTTATATGCTTCAGACAAGGAAAACACCTGCTTTTTACATCATTATTGGGTGCTTTGGGTATACATGACATCATTGCATGATTTCGGAAATGAATCAGTGATGTGAACTAGTTGATTAAAGCAAACAATCCAAGAGAACCAGTTCATGGAAGAGAGTGAGTTTTTCCCATTGCCTGAGACTGCACAGATTATTTTGCTTCATAAGACCTTAGTATATCATCAGAAGCCATAGGTATTCATTTTGTGTTTGACTCTCAAAATGACGGTAGCCGTTGACTTGCATCACCAAGGACCACAGTTTCAGCTGTAAATCTTCTTTTAGTATTCTACTGAAGGAAAAAAGGATGGTCTGAGGGTGAGTAAATAAACAGCAAATTTAAATTTATGGGTGCCTTTAACACTTTCATCTGGGCTAAGATTCACATCTATCCTCTTCAGCTCTGATTTTGAGGAATCTGGGACCCCATACGACGCTGGAGGTAATTTTGTCCGCTCTGGCCCCGTTTGCTACTCTCTCACCTTCAAATGTACGGCTCATCAAAGACAAACAGACCCAGCTCAACCGAGGGTTTGCTTTCCTGCAGCTCACTACCATTGTGGTAAGACTACTTCTGTCAGGGCTGTATCATGGCTACAACACATACTGTACGTGCAAGACTAAGACGAACACAAACAGGTGTTTTATTGTGTGTTTTAGGAGGCTTCACAGCTGCTTCAGATCCTCCAGTCCCTGCAGCCTCCTCTCTCTATCGATGGAAAGCTCATCTCTGTGGAGTTTGCCAAGGGCTCCAAACGGTAAGAGTTCAGTGTAAGGCTGACTTCATAGTTGCAGGAAAATGCAGACATGTGAGGGACAGAACACCTTATTACTGTGATAATGCGGTATATATATGGGGTGGAGTTTTATGAGTTCTCTCTCTGTCTCTCAGTGATGTTTTTCTGACTGATGGGAATCGGGTGAGTGTGGCAACAGTAGCGAGTACAGCTATTGCTGCAGCTCAGTGGGCCGTCACTCAGGTAAAGTAGGCTTGATTAAATACATAAATACTCATTTGGATGAAAAATTAACTTTAGGATGTTGAATGGTTTACAGTGAAAGTGCACACAATGTGGCAGCAGACTAGTTTAATGTCAGTTTATTCTGCTCATGCCTTAGCTACCACATGTACATTAAAAAAAATATGTAAGATGGAACTGTTTTATTCAAACTTGGTTCTATTTCATCTTAATCACTTTGTTGAATATTACCACAATACTGTACCAAAGACTATAGAACACCCAAGACGTGTCACTCGTATAGTTTTGAATGGGGGAAAATGCGTATATTTATTATGTGTTGTAGAGTTGTTTTTATAGCTGGCTAATGAGTTTATATACATTAAGTGCAGTGTCATGTTATAAAACATTGTTTACAAGCTGTTTCATTGCAGTTGGAGCATTGAGCAAGTACATGAAACACATTAAAGAGCACCAAAAACAAAGAAATCTATATTGTCAACCCAGAGCAGCGCCTACACTTCTGACTGTTATCTGTTGTATTTTATCCATGGTGTGTGCATAAAATAAACAGACACAGTCAATATGTGCGATTTAAAGAAGCACAAATCAAAGGGATAGTCTACTCAAAAATAAACAACATGAGAGTACGTAATTAATGACATAGCTTATCCAAAGAATTTTATGTATGTCTTTAAATGTCACAATTTTCGTCAATGATTTTGACCCTCCCAAAAATTTATATTTATTTTTTATAAATATTAATTTTACCAAATATTTGTAATTACAGAGATTTTGGTTCATCACTATTTTCAATTGTTTTCCTAATGAAAAAATACATGTATTTATTTACAAAAATCATTGAAAATATAATTAAAAATCATAAAAAAAGAGATGTAAACCCCTGTTGAGATGCTGACCAGTGTGTGGTTATTGTTCCAGACGGCCCAGCTCTCAGCAGCGGCTCAGAGCGGTGATCTCAGTGTACACCAGCAGGGGGCGGCAGCAGCTGTGTTTGGCCAGGAGGCTGTACAGGTTATTAGTGCAGAGACGCAAGCCTTTAAAGGACCAGTGTCTGCGCTACTGACCAGCCACACAACATTAGGTGCTCCTGATGGAGGAGCGGCCTCTACAGGTATAACCACAGCTCACGTACATCTGTTGTCAGCACAAGAGCCTTGCATTGCAGTAAGTGTGAATGTGTATTTGATCACAGGAGAAACAGGTGCTACCTCCATTTTGTCTCTCACAGCATCTCAGACCCAGATTATCACCACTACAACCTCCACACAAGCCCAGCAGGTAGGGTCCTGTTCATTCAGAAGTTGATTTACTTTGTTACTATTAAGCTGAGCTTTTGCTTTTCTGAAGCACTATTTGTCTTTTCATTATACTGTGTGTGTTTGTTTAAAGGCTCCGGTGGAAATCATCGGGAAGCCTCAGCCCGCGACCCCAAACCAGCCCGCCACTCCTGGAACCGCTCTGGAGTGCCAGCAGTACCGTAAGCAAAGCACACACCCGTTCAAACCTGTGAGACCTTCGTTCATCTTCAGAACACGAATTAAGATGTTTTTGATGAATTTGAAGAGCTTTCTAAACCCTGCATAGGCAGCAACACAATTACCATGTTCAAGGCCCAGAAAGGTGGTAAGGACATCATTAAAAAACCCATGTGACATCAGTGGTTCAACCTTAATGATATGAAGTTACAAGAATACTTTTTGTGTGCAAAGAAACAAAAATTATTTTATTCAATTTATGTTCTGAAGATGAATGATTGATGACGGCCTCTATTTGTTTAGTTAAGTTTTAGTTGACTAAAAACTGAGTTTTGAAAACGGAGTGTATTTTAGAGTTTGTCAAATAAAACTGCATAATGGTTAAACTGATAATCATGATTTTTGTCAATTATTGCAGTTTCACCTCTAAACATGCATACTGTTTATTTTACCTCATCTAATTTCCTCATTTATTGTTATAATTATTATATAATATATTATTATATATAATTAAAAAAATTTAAAAAATTAAAAACGTCTTTCAAAAGCTAAACAGCAACATTCGTAATATTAATTCCAATTAAGCTGATGTCTTAAAATGACAAAAAATAATTTGTTTTGTGGTACAGAGGGGCACAAGTGCGTTTTATTGAGCAGTCTCAGTCGCAAACAATATAGATCCATGTTTGGATTTATTACAGTTTGTCACTGAGAAGGTTTCATGGCAGATATAGTCACAGCAAACTATGTAAAAATACGGCTGTGTGAAGGAACACACACTGACCATACTGCACTTTCATTTGAGCAGAATATCTGGGTGGACAACTCCAATTACGTTCACTTAGATCATCAAGCACAATGTGTTTGTCTGTATTTTCATGATCCGTAAATGCAGAAAACCAACCAATCCCAATGGGTTCACATACTTTTTTTAGCCATTTTATTTAGAGTTGTTGTTGTGATGAATTCCTGTGTGTATTCGGTTCCTTATGAGTGAGGTGCATTGATTATATGTCCTCTTTCCTGCAGCGGATCCTGACATGTCCACATACCAGTACGATGAGAGCTCTGGCTATTACTACGACCCTCTTACAGGCCTCTACTATGACCCCAATTCACAGGTAATGAAGTCTTTAGTGCAGCCTTAAACAAAATCAACGCCTCATGGCGCTAAAACATAAAACTACTTACCTCAAGCTCTTATGCCTGCTTTTTTCGACACATATATAAAACACAACTGCTAAAGTGTGATTTATCATGCTCCTTTTGTTCACCACCAATGCATGCTGATGACATTTTATCCTTCTATAGTAACAAGTCAGCAGGTGTCGTCATCGTACAGATTACACACACGTCGTAGCCAAGTTTAGTAGATCCATGTTGCACCATGTGACATTCAGTGATCTTATAGGATTGCTAAAATTGTGTCTCGGGCTTTACATTAACTTGTGCAGCAGCCTTTTATTGGTTTTGAGCAGAAGTATACTGGAGGGCCAATGTCCTGAAGTGTTCAAATTCAACATATTTGCCATGTGTAACATATTAAGGTCTCTCCTCACTGGTAGCGATGTTCACTGTTGACATTTTCTTTCTATACCTTGACTGGCTAGTTCAGGTGCGTTTAATTGTTGAAGCTTGAAGCTAAACTCAGACCGGACTGGACACTCCTAGTTTTGAAGAATCTTTTGAGGAATTCTTATACAAGCTCACTGACTGTTGTTTGTTTTTGTGATGTTCCTCTAGTACTACTATAATCCCCATACACAGCAGTACATGTACTGGGACGGGGAAAGACACACTTATGTTCCTGCCCCGTCACAGACGTCCGATGACGCTGCAGGAGCACCCTCTGACCTTACAGGTGCTCCCAACAGCAGCAAGGACAAGAAGGACAAGCCCAAGAACAAGACGGCACAGCAGGTACAGCCTCAGATAGAAACCCTCACTGCTTGGGAATCATCTTGTATGTTCAGGGTTATTAATGTGTCTTGTGAGGGATGTGATTTAAAGAGGTTATATGATGTTGCTAAAAAGAACATTATTTTGTATATTTGGTGTGATGCAATGTGTTTATGTGGTTTAAATTTCAAAAAACCTTATTTTCCACATACTGTACATTTAATGTTTCTCCTCTAAGCTCATCGTTCTAAAAAAGCAAGGTGTGCTTTGATTGGCCAGCTATCCAGTGCGTTGCGATTGGCTGAATACTTTAAGCGTTTGGCGGAAACATTACTCCCCTTACCACAATGTGATGCCGCATCCCAGTGTTATGACACCAAAACAATAAAACGCATTACAAACGAGGCATTTGTTGATCCAGTGGGGACATAATTACTGATTATCATGACTTAGCACTGTCTTTTTTACATGTCGCTTTGCATCGCGCCTCTGAGAAATGCCAATCAATAACAACACTACCGTTCACTGCTCAAAACTTGCATCTGAATAGTAAGTAGCAGGTTCTTTTAATAAGAAAACGTAACTTACTTAAAGGTTGTGAGTCAGAAGCACCAGACTGTTCTTGCAGAGGTAGAATTGCTCCACTTTCTAGTCTCTGTGCACAGCCAGCATAGACTACTCTACAGGTTTTAGGAGTCAGTCCTCCGTAAATGTGCTGAACACACTTTAATAATTGTGTTGTACTGTTCTGAAACAGTGTTGTAAACATAATTTAACACTGATTTGTATTGGTGTCTTCTTTTGGAAGCACAAATAAAGTAGTTTCTCTTTAACAACGACACACAGCGTCTCCAGAACATGGCGCCTGCAGCAACACTACAGCCAGAATAATAGCTCCTCCTTCTTTCTTTGTGTAAACATTTGGGTGGTGTTATAAAATAAACCCACTCTGACATAGAAAAGTGGGGGCGTGTTTAAATGAGCCGTTTTAGGGGGTGTGGACAAGTCATACATTTTATAAAGAATATCTCTTTGATTTTGAGACGTAGAGTTGTCTTTGCAACTTCAGGGATCTTATCTATGCAGTAACAGCTTGTAACAATCCAAAGAGAAAACTTAAAATTGCATCATATGACCCCTTTAAATTAAGTATCTCTTCCTGTTGTGTTTGTGCTTGTCTTCAGATCGCCAAAGACATGGAGCGGTGGGCCAAAAGTCTGAACAGGCAGAAGGAGAATGGGCGAGTGAGCACTAACTCTCGACTGATGACACAGGGGAGGCCCGATGACAAACGGGAATCTGCCAGCGCCGATGCAGGCTATGCCGTCCTGGAGATGAAGGTAGGCCTGCGCAATAAAATGGAATTAAAATTTATCGACGATGCAGCTTCACCAATAACAATAGAAAAAAGATGTGCTGCTGCTGCATGATTTATTTAAAATATTAGAGAAATATAGTAGCTCTATAGAAGCATAGAAGATCTTGATTAAGTTAAAACCGAAACCAAGCCATTCACACAGATCGCATTTTCAAGTGCCTTTTTTTCAGCTGGACAAATATGAATATAAACATAAAAAATTCCAAACCTGTATGAATTTCTTTGTTCTGCCGAACACAAAGGCAGATATTTTGAAAAAAGTTTGTACCCAGACTGTTTTGGTCACCATTGACTTCCATAGTAGGGAAAAAAATACTATGTAAGTCAATGGTGACCCAAAACAGTCTGGCTACAAACTTTCTTTAAAATATCTTCTTTTGTTTTCGGCAGAACAAAACAAAAAAAATCATACAGATACTACTTGAGGGTGAGTAAATGATAGCAAACTTTTCATTTTTTGGTGAACTATTCCTTTAAGACTTCTTTAACTGGCATATAAAACATAAAGGAGGAGATCTGCTGTTTGTCTTAATAATTTGGCAAATTAAAATTCAGTGGTTACATTTTAAACCTTTTTTTTTTATTGCTCTTTGTAATGAAAAATGTCAATAATTACTGATACTAAACGATATGAAGCATTATATTGTTGATTAATTTTATTTTATTAGCTACATCACCCAGCCCTAGATCATTGTAGTTAGTCCGAATACCACTTTATTTATTTGGAACATTTGTTTTGTTGTATTTATCTATGCTAGTAATTTGGGTATTTTTGCTAGCCATTCACTTGTCTCTTTAATAATGAACTTTTTTAGGCTAAGAGTTTTTGCTGTGGTATTGAAGAAGCACTTATGGAAAGCAAAGATTTTTTGCTAATCCGAAAAGCGATCTGATCTGTGAACTGATGATGTTTTTTCCCTCTCCACAGGGTGCCTTGCTGGAGAGACCTCAAATTCTGATGGAGCACATCAAACATCCTGAAGAAAGAGAAGTGTGTTTTCTTTTTCACTTTTGTTTTGTTTATGCTTTGCTTTAATGTTATGGTGTTTAGATTTACTTTTAGATTTTGCTTCATCCTATTTGTTGTTTTGATGTACCTCATTATTGTTTTTGCTTTTTGAATTTTGGTTGGCTTTTTGTTCATTATTTTAGCAAGACATTTGAACAGAGCAAACATCTAGAAGACAGAGAAGTGTTTTTTTTTTTATTATTATTATTGTTACCTTATGTTACGATGTTTGAGGATTGCATTGCGCCTCAGAGAAACAACAAACAACAAGCACTATCCTTCACTGCTCAAAACTCAAGTTTGAATAGTAAGTTGCAGGTTCTTTTAATAAGAAAACTTAACTTAGTTAAAGGTTGTGAGTCAGAAGCACCAGACTGTTCTTGCAGAGGTAGAATTGCCTCACTTTCTAGTCTCTGTGCACAGCCAGCATAGACTACTCTCCAGGTTTTAGGAGTCAGTCCTCCGTAAATGTGCTGAACAAACTCTAATATATGTGAGGAAACGGTTCTGGAACAGTGTTGGAAACACAACTTAACACTGATTTCCAGTTGTGTCCATTTTTGGAAGCACAAATCAATCAATCAGTCAATCAAAATCAATAGATTTTTTGGAAGCACAAACAAAGTAGTTTCACTTTCACAATGACACACAGCATCTCCAGAACATGGCGCCTGCAGCAACACTACAGTGAGAATAATAGCTCCGCCTTCTTTCTTTGCGTAAACATTTGGCCGCTGTTCAAAACTAACCCCACTCTGTGATGTAGAAAAGTGGGGGCGTGTTTAAACGAGCCGTTTTAGAGGGTTGTGTACAAGTCATAACTTTTATAAAGAATATCTCTTTGGTTTTGAAACTTACATTTTTGCAACTTTAGGATCTTATCTACGCACTAACAGCTTGTAACACTCCAAAGAGAAAGGAACTTGAAATTGCATCATTGTTTTATGTATTTGTGTTTGTCTCGTTTCTGTTTTGTGCCTTTTATCATACAGCTCACCGCTTGCATCTTCTGTGTTGTACTCTGTTCAAAAACCCTTTTCTATTATTGGCACTGCAGTGTTATAAAAATAATTTTTTCTGTCTGCCGGTCTTGTCCCCTGGCAGAGTCCTCCTCAGGGTCTGGTGGCAGGATACAGTGGAGAGACAGACAGTGAGGAGGAGGCCGGAGAGAGAGAGGAGAGGCTGACAGACTGGTCTAAATTGGCCTGTCTGCTGTGCAGGAGACAGTTCCCCAGTAAAGAGGCTCTGATCAGACATCAGCAGCTCTCTGAGTTACACCGGGTGAGTCGAACCAGTCTTACGATGCCTTGATATCTGCCAACATGAGCCATGTCACTTCTGATTGCTCTTATAGGCCTTATGTAGGAATTTGGGTAAAGCTACTTGATCACTTAAAATTTTCCACAGCTCATGTTGTGTGGAGCTTTTGTCTAATAAACTGATTGGAAAAATATATTTTATATAATATATTTTAATATATTCATTATCAACATTATCATCCAAAGTCCCATTAGAGAGCAGCAGAACCAACCGCAAAGATGTATATCTATCCTCACAGCCTTGCTGTCATTCTAGTCTAGTTTTTCATGAAACTGTATTTTTTATTTATTTTTTAAATTCAATAAAGGAATAAAATATTAGTCAGAAGTAATGTGTTATTACTGTTAACTAAAACCAAGTCTATTAAAAACCTTGGAAATTAATAAAAAATTAAATAAAATGAAATATAAATATTTGATGGAAAAACATCATTGTATTAAAAATAAATAAATGTAATTCAGAATTTAAAAAAAAAATGTCTTTGCATATTACTTAAAATTAATATAAATATGTGACCGTAGACCACAAAATTAAGTCGCTGGGGTGTATAAATACATTATATGGGTTAAAATATACCATAAATTGTTGGGATATTAAATAAAGATCATGTTTCATGAAGATATTTAGATTTTTTTGCACCCTCAGATTCCAGATTTCTCAGACAAATATTGTCCGATCCTAACAAACCATACATCAATGGAAAGCTTATTTATGTAAATCTTGATTTCTAAAATTTACACTTAGGACTGGTTTTGTGGTCCAGGGTAACATATTTTTTTAAACCAAGTAATACAAATTTCAAAAACGCATAACAATGTTACAAAAACATAACTAAAATGAAATCTGCAATATATATTAATATAAAGCTAATACATATTAATAATAGTAATATACAAATTCTAAAAACATACTGAAATAGTATTGACAGTAACTAGAGCAACTGTATTCCATCGCCCAAATGCAAAATAACAAAACTAAATTACTGTTTAATTGGGGCCGCAATAACTAACCATAAAACTCATGTCAAATAAATGGAATACAACATATTCATATCATTGACCTTTGTTTATCAATGTTCAGCAAAATCTGGAGCAGAGGAGAGCCAGACAGACTCTGTCAGAGACACACGAGCGATCAGAAACAGAGGTAAATATACTACCATTTCAAAAAAACTATTTCCAATATAACTGGTATTTCTTTCATTGAGGTATTGACCTCTGGTTGACGCTTTTCATTATAGCTTAAATACAGGGACCGAGCAGCAGAAAGAAGAGAAAAAGGGGCCATCCCACAAGCACCAGATGCAAAAAAGAGGAAATTCAGTCCCGTGTAAGTTAAACAAATCAGTCCAGCATTTCCCCTGCCATTATTTTAGGGGGGTGGCCTATTTAAATATGAATTCTGTGTCTGTGTTAATGAATGGTGCAGATGCGTGGTTTTGTGTAGTACTAGTACTAAAGCACGCGAGAATCTTGCAGTCATATTAACATCTCACTAAATGAGGACAAAAATACATAAACAACATCTCCAGAGCTGCTCTGAAACTCACTTCACGTGCATTTGATCGTTTCATTAGAGTAAAACTATCCTCATGTCATACACACTGCAACCCGTCAAAATAAAAGTTCTTGAAGTCATTGTGGCAGAAAAAGCCTACATTACTACTGTTCAGTAAAATGGATGTAATAGGCTACTACTAACCCTTATTTTTAAGGGATAATCACATATTATTTCTTCAGTGTTTTTAATTGTAATATTGAATATTATTTTCCGAAGAAATTTAATTTCAATTTAATTTTCATTAATTATTAGATCAACTAAATTAATGCTTTATGCCTTAAAAATTTAACAAAACAGAAACATAGGGCTATTGTAAAAAAAAAAAAAAATGAACATGTTTTATGCTTTCAAATAATTTAAATATTTTAAGTTTCATGATTTTAATTAATTCGATATGCTTTTTTGATTTAATAAATAAACAATTAAAATGAAAAAGGAGTCCCCAAAGCTGAAAACCTATGGGAAACACTGCAGTCATAGTGCATATACGGTCTATTAAACGCGGGTCTGTCACAGACATAGATGTTTGGGGGTGTACTGTAGTAATACCATGGTTTTTTGAGGATCATGTCTTGATTTTGCTCTTGCTTGTGCTCAGCAGTGGCATGGGCTCTCTTCCTGGACGGATGGAAAAAAGCTTTTTCACTCAGAACCTGTCGGTGGAATAACGGCGGCCTCTGGACTTTCCTCCGTGCTAAACGAAATGCCTCGAGAGCAGTTTTTAATCATGGTGCAAAACGTGTGCACAGTGCAGCTAAGAGACCACCATCAGGATGAGAATGATGTGCAGATTATATATATATATATATATATATATATGTATAACTTTATGAGATTCAGGTTGATTTAATTAAAAAAAAAAACCTCAGGACCCTGAGAAATACAAAAAAAGAAGCTCCTATCGATAGCACACTGTAACTGTATATACGGTCCAACTATGTGACATTCGTGGACTTTAGCTCATTATCGGCTTCCCAGAAAGCAATCTGTGAATATTTATAGATGGCATGAATTTATTAAACATTTTGCCTCTCTGGGAAGCTGTGAAAATGATGTCAGGGTGGAACACTGGGATAATTCAGAGACTATTTGATGTAGTTTCTTCATCTTAATACACCGTTTTGTCCCTTTAAGTATGAGTAACAGCCATCATGGGCCCTGAGGAGAAGCTTTGCTAGAAAGTGTGCTATGCATTTGTCTTGTATGACATGACAGTCTATGCAGAAATGACAGACAGCAGCTGTCTGTGTTGACTTGCACAGTAGATCAGACTTTAGTGATTAATGGCACAGCAGATGATTATTGTTTACCTATATGAATTTTTATTAACCTGATTTGCAGTGTATATGTATCATATTATATGATTTAGACTATATAAGCTGTATAAGATTATAAAAGCTCTGGTATATGTTTTTTATGTGAATTTAAGGTGGACAGAGTGAATTTATGAGTCCTTATGAGCACTAAGTGCCATTGTTTTTGTTTTTTTTTGTCGTTGTTTAATGCACAGATAAAAATCATGTAAATAATTTTCAGATTCTAATTTTGCTTAAATGTCATCAGAAAAGGCTGAAAGCCCATTTTGGTTGATAATTTTGTTTAAAAAATGGTTCTAATGAAAAATGATTAGCAACATTATTTTATGTGGATATAGAACATACTGTATGAATACTGAGAATGTGACATTTTGAAAGAATTTCAGAGGATTTTTTTACATTTATGTCTAAATGAAGTAAGAGAATCTCACCAAACCTGTCAAGAACGTCTCTGGGTCTTATTTCCTCAAATTAAAATTATAAGAAAATCTAATATACTAATTGACTCTATTTTATTTAGTTGAAAGAAAACTGAGCTTATTTTTAGCCTGGTTAAGATTTGTCATATTGTATTCCATTATTTTCATTCCAGTTAAACATTTTATGTGGAAACAAATGTGAAAAATGCTGTTATGTGAAATATAAAGCTTATTTTTTATTTTGTTGTATTTTACTTTATAAAACTGTACATAAACTTTTTTTTATTATTATTTTGCTGTGAAATATAACTTTGTGAGCTTGACCCATACAGGTCATTGTGATCCAGTGACCCCTTAACCTTCTGGGACTCAGTGAATTTGTCCCTCAACCACCAGTGTGTGTGTGTTGAAAGAGTACTTTTGCACAATACAGCTTCCTGTTTTGACATCAGTTTAGCTTGTTCCGTTATATTATTTACAGGCCACAATATACACTAATTTAGGGTCCCAAAAGCAGAATATATTTTAGCTTTCAAGTGATTATCCAAAATATGTTTTTGTTTACATAATATATTTATGTATATATAAATACATAAGTATACATTTAGAAAATATTTACATGCATAATAATTTTTTTATATTTTACATTACATATAAATATATTTAATATATAAAAATTTCATTTTTCTTAAATATATAGCGTGTCTGTGTGTATTTACACATGCATAATAAAAATATACAGTAATATAAAGAAAATTTTATTTTGGATGTGATTAATCAGAATTAATTGTTTGACAGCACTTTTCACAATAAACACTTGTGAAAATATTACATTTTAAAAGATTTATGTTTTTTAAGTATAACAAAAAGTTACTAAATTACTGTACAGAATTTTTTGCATCATTACTCCAGTCTTCAGTTTGATATGATCCTTCAGAAATTACCTTATAATATTGTGAACCATGCTATACTGGCATTCAAATGTTTAGAAAATGTGTTTTTTTGTTTAATTGAAATTAATACTTGTATGGATTATTATGCATTATAATTATCAAAAGTGACAGTAATGACATTTATAATGTTAGAAAAAAACTCTATTTTAAATAAATGCTGTTCTTTTGAGCTTTCTGTTCATCAAAGACTGCTGAAAAATGTTTCCACAAAACATTAGCTAGCAAAAAAAAATGTAACTATAATTTTTAATTATAAGAACCACAATTAACAACTGAACATCTAACCATTGACTGAAGACTGGAGTATTGATGCTGAAAACTTAGCTTTAATATTCTTAACCCATAAGAACCCATGGTGTCACAAACACTGGTGATTATCTGGAAAGGTTTTTTAAAGCATTATCCCTCACGTTCAACTCAGGAAGTCCCTAAGTGACATATAATCAACACCCAGGTTCAGTCATGTGACAGATGTTTGGTGGTCTGTCTGGACAGCACATGTGACAGTGTCAGCAACTCCAGCAATTCTAATGTTTTTTAATAGGTTACAAAGATATTGTGGTGACATATGTGTCACATCTGACTGTTAACATTAAAAGGGGAAAACTCCAATTTTATTTTGGAAATAGTCTCATTCTCCAACTTTGAGAAAACAAAGTTGAGGTTCACCATTTTGGAATCTATTCAGCCAATCTCCGGGTCTGGCGATAGCACTTTTAGCTTAGCTTAGCATAGATCATTGAATCCAGTTAGACCAGTAGCATCGCGTTCAAAAATGACCAAAGAGTTTTGATATTTTTCCTATTTAAAACTTGACTCTTCTGTAGTTATATTGTGTACTAAGGCTGGTGGAAAATTAAAAGTTGTGATTTTTTTAGGCTGATATGATTAGGAACTATACTTCCATCCCGGCGTAATAATCAAGGAAGTTTGCTGCCGTACCATGGCTGCAGCAGGCGCAGTGATATCACACAGCGGCTATGGAAAATAGTCCCCCCAGCTTGCAAAACACCCTCCCTGTGCAAGCAAATGTGAAATTACTTCATTTTAGGCAGCTTGTACAAGCCCTGGTTATATTTGTTATAGACAGCTGTAAATTTATATTCTAACAAGTTTATGATGAAAATACCAATTAAATTTTAAAGTGCTGATACCAGTTAAATTGCACGGTAAACAAACTGCAAACAATAAGAGCAGGTTTTAGGTTTTTAGATCCAGAAATGGAAACATAAAATGTAAAAGAATGATCCACCTCCGATGTATTCCTCAACAGTTGTGTTTACATGACACACAATTTCGATTACGTCAGACTTCATACTTCCGCTCAATTTATTAATGATCCCACTATACCTAAATAAATTCTTAAAGATATTAATGTAAAAATGTATGGCTAACTATTAGGGCTGTCAAAAATAACGCGTTAACGGCGTTAATTATTTTTTGTCGTTATTTACGTTAATTTTTTTTACGCATTTCACGCATGCGCAGTGTGACAAATTATTTGTCAGGAAAGTGGGACAATTACCTCGGAGTAACTGGACTTT